>VYZT01021084.1:0-21060 GCA_013400735.1 Pomatostomus ruficeps
AAAAAAAAAAATAAAAAATCCCCTGGGATGCATCTAGTAACTTTCTGTGTGATATAGAGGAGTTGTCTCATCCTACCAGCCACAACACTCTGAAAAGGTCCAGCAGTTTTAATTGCTTTGTCATCATCGCTGCTCATCGGTGTCTTATCATTTAGCATAAGAAGTCCTGAAGCTGGGTGTAAGTTTTGGTGCAATTTAGGCTGAAATTGAGGAGACTCACCTCCAAAATGCATGTAGGTTATGTTTGTAAAAAAAAAAAATGCTGGTGTGTGTTTTTAACAGTGTTCTGGACAAAGTAAGATACACAAGTAGATTTAAAGAGTCACAGCAGAGATTTACTGTGAGAGAATTAGTGACTTCCTTCCCTACACTTGCAGATAATATTTATCTGCAGGAGGTTTTAGGTTCTCTTGTAAAAACAAATAAACCCTGGAGCATATTGACTTGCACTACAGTAAATCATATTTTTTGATACTGCTACAGTAGCTTTATCAAAGAAGTGTTAAAAAATTCTGGAGAAGAGTAGGAATTAACAAGTTTGCTTGCTCTGTAGATGTCTCCATGAAAGCTGACATTTTCCATGCATCTCAGATAGTGTAAAATTAATTCTCCATCTTTCACTCATGTTTTTCATAAACTGTTCCATATTAAGTTCAAATCTCTGCACAGTTAAAGAGAACAATTTAAGTCTTCACTAAAACAGCATCATGGTTGTGAGGCCTGTGGGCAAAATAAAGGATGCTCATGTCTTTATTTCATTGCCTCGATTTTTATTGTCTTAAAGCATAGGCTCTGCATGACCACAGAACCCTGTCCAGAGTCACAAAACACCAATAGATGAAAACATATTTGGTATCACTTTAACATAGCTCTCCTTTAGAAGAGGTTGGTTTTTTTCTATTTATTGTACTACAGTGGAACCGGATAGGCAAGATTCTTTCCTGTTGGCCAAACTAAAGCTCTTATTTATGTAAAACTTCATCAGATGTGACTAGGAAAGGAAAATCCTGAGCTGGTTAGTTCAGAAGAAATGAGTTGTGCTGACTTGCACCAGGGCATTTTTCATTTTATATAGGAGCAATGAGCTGCACAAATGCAGCCAGTGAAGTCTCTGTCCCCACGTTCTTCACATTCATTCTGGTGCCCAAGCCACAGGAGTAAGAACTGAATGAGTATTACCAAAAAGAGACACAGAAATCAAAAGACCAGCAACTCCCCCACTCCTGTTTGCCAGTGATAAAAGTTCCAGCCAGGACATGGGGTTGTGTGGACACGCTGATCTGTTCTGGGGCAGGACTGAGCTCTGTGTGCTGGGGGATCTCAGCAGCCTTCTGAAGGTGTAATAAACAGTGAGATCACAGACACCTGCAGAGCAGGAGAAGCTCACCCCAGTCCTGTCAGACAGAACGCAAGTTTTGAATATGCATTAGCAAGGGCGTGATACCCTGCCGTGATACCCAGCTTCCATTTGCTACCTTTAATTAATAATTGAAGGTATTGACTCCCATAATTTCCAACTGTTGTTTGGATCCTCGATAAATAGATTGATACCCTGGATTAACACAGCACAGCCTGAGCATCCCCAAACCCTTGACTGGTCTAAGGGACTGGCACAAAATCTCCCTCCCCCTTTCTGAAACTCCTGAGACAGAACATGGTTTCCCTACAGCACTGGAATGCTACCAGAGGATGAGAGCAGCACGTGAAATATTCACAGGGCAAACAGACACAGGGCCAAAGCAGAGCAGAGCAGAACTCCAGGCCTGCCCAGACACAAGGAAAGCATCACAGTTTGCAAAGATACCAAGATCTCATTGCATTTCTCATCCCAAGTGCCGATAAGGTGCCGTGCTGGACATCAATCCAACATTAGCCCAGGAGGACTGAATCTATGGGTTCAAAGGCTCCACATCAAACATACAGACTTGCTGGAGACTCAGCAAAAATGTCACACCATGGGTGTTTCTGACAGAGTAGGCATAGCACAAAACAAGGCAGTGTTCTGGTACATGCCACCTTCATGTCTCAAACACAGGAGGATAAACAAAAGTGTAAAGGAAAAAGGGGCCAAATGTTGATCCAAAATGCCAGAAGCCAATGTGGCAGGAAGTCCACAGGAAGACATTAACCCACCAGGATTTATTGCACAAATTTGTTCAGGACAAGCAAGTTTATATCAGGTCAATGTCTTCCTCAGAGGAAAAAGGTTTCCCCATTGGTGTTTGGAGCCTTAAATTTAATCCATCCTTCTGTTGAATTAAAGCAACCACCCAGAGGGACTTTGAGGTCTCAGCTCAGTGGGCAACACACAGTTCCAGATGCATCCCCACACTCCAGTGACCAGTTGTGGATGTCACCCCAGAAGTGCACAGCCCTCTGAACACCATCCTGTCACTGTACAAACCCAGCAGCTGCTCCTGCAGTACTCACATCTTACCCTCTTCAGGATTTAAATATTAAATACCACAAGAGTTTACATTAAAGTCTCATTAGCAGAAAATGTTCTTCTCTTGGAATGCCAGCCATTTTTTAATCATCTAAATAATCATAATAAGGGTATGTACCCCAATTAGCAGAGATATTTTTTAATTTCTCCTTCTAACTTTTCAAATTCCATTAAAAAAAAAATTGCAACTGAAACAACTGAACTTCATGATATTAATTGAAGCTGCAAGTATCAGGACCGAGGGAAATAAGCATATCCATGTGTATTTCAGGAACATTTGCACGTGATTTATCTGCATCAAAAGCCACAGCAACAGTCAAAATCCAGCAAATCAGGTTCGTTTGGCTAACTAGAAAAGCACCAAAGGAAAGCTACATCTCTGAAAGCTGGAACTGGCTTTTCTGGGCTGAAGATGCGTACTGGAACACACTGAAAACAGAACAGAAGACTCAGAGAAGACAAAGATACATCTAAACACTTACCATTGCCTGAGTGATTCCACTTGGAGGCTGGACCCTGTTGCCAGTCTCAGCTCCCACCATCAATTCAGAATGTGTCAGGGTCCAGCTGTCATAGGAAACTAGAAAATCCTTCATTCAGAGTTTAGTGTAGAATTCTGCATGCAGATTTGTGTTCAGAATGGCCAAACGGCAATGAGCTAAATATTCAACAAATTAAAAATGTTCTTTTTTTTCCCTCCCCAATCTGAAAAAAATAGTTCAAGTCTCTTGTGTGTTTTCAGTATTCATGACAAAAGAGCTGGAGGATCCAGCTGGGTATCAGCCTAGGAGATAGGGGACTCTGCAGGCCACTTCCACTGTACCTGGGTTTCACTCAGCAAAGTTCTTACGTGACCTGAACATGGGTGAGGGAGCATGAAAAGGGTGACCCATGAAATGCACCTATCCTTGACCTGTCCTCCTCCTAAGCATCAACCCAGCGCTTTTTCTGCAGCTCTCCCTGTCACACTGACAACTGCAGGCTCCCCTGCTCCAGAGCCAAATGTGCTGCTGCTCCTACCTAGTGAGAGGAGGTCACCAAATATACCATCTACAATTACAGTTTCATCTGCTAGCTGCAAAAGGTTTCTATTCAAGAGTTGTAATTGTCTTCTCGTTGGAATAAAATGTGAGGTATTTTAGGAAGCTCTTAGGGTAGCTGAGTGGATTGAAGCATTGTTGTGCTAATTAAAGCTTCTATGATTTTCCGACACTTAATCTAACACTCTACGAAGTGAGCATTTTTATAGCAAGGCCCACCATGGGAGATAATGCAACTCCTGCAGTACCTGGTAGAAGACTTGAGCACAGAATGCTTCTCATCTTCTTTTCTCAACAGACTGAGCAGGAGCACGAAACTGCGGTCTTTCTACAGCCTTCTGAGGGAAAAGGACACAGCTCTGTTTACTGCTGTGGGCTCTGGGTTCCTTCAAGAGCCCATACATGGCTGCGACAGGCCAGAGCAGCTGCTCTCAGGGACAGCCCTGACTCAGATGCTCTGATGTGCTCAGGAAGTCAGACCATCTGATTAAACTTCCAGCCCCAAGGGCACCTGCTCCAGATGCTTCAGAGGATGGGCAACACTTAAACAGCAGGGAAGGGCGCACTTTGGTTTGTTTTTTAGCTTTGCTTTCAGAGCTAGGAGTCGGTTTATGGCTTGGAGTTTTAGGATCCTGATTCACTGAAGCATAAATACCTGGTTCCTGCATGGCAACAGAGTGTGTATCCACACCTGAGATACACATGATTCCATAAAGCAATTGTTTTGTATCCATTAATCAAACAGTACGTGAAACCTGACCAACCTCCGTGATTACCTGCCAGATAAATCACATTTATGTTGAAATCATCAATATTATATGAAGAAGGTAACAGGAAAATAGCACCTTGTTACTGAAAGGACTCAGTCCCCCTCTCTGTGTTGAAAGTCTGCAGAATTATTGCTTCTTTTAGAGCCCACTTGTCAGAGCAGCTGTAGAAGAGGCGCTTATTCCATGGATCATCATAGCAGCTACCTAAGCTATACCTGCAGAGACACATTTTTTCCTCAGTGTAGGATGCTTTAGAGACAACCTATACAGGAGGTGGCTTGGTGTAACCAAAGGAAGGACTCAACATGCAACATTTTTGTGAATTATGGAGTATAAAAGACAGCATAGGGGGATTTGCATTTTGGGGTAAAAACACCACACTATTACTTCTGAGATTAAGTAAGGAATTAACCCAGATTCAACTAACCCAGTATGCAGTGTTGGTTGGTTGTTTTGGTTTCTTTTCTATGGAGTGAGTGATTTTAGAGGGCAAAATCGTGTCCTAGGACCTGGTCCTGAATGCACAAAGTTTCAACAGGAAACAACAGGAGCTCTGCTAAGTGCAAATGGGACAAGATTGCTACTGTAGAGATGATAAACAAGCTTTTTTTTGTTTGTTTGTTTGGTTTGTTTTTTTTAAAACACAAGAAAGAGAAAAGAAAGAAACAATGAGACTTAAGACACGCCTAGAGCCAGGAAAACCCAATGACAGTGACCACCCCCTTGAAGGAAAGCATGGACATGAGCACCTTGTTGAATTAAGAACACCAACACAAAGCAGCCAACAACAAACAGTGCTTGGACTAGACCCATGTAAGATCACTGCAAATCCTCACTGACAACCCAACAAAACCGTTTCTGACAGCTTGTAAATGATATTCAATCAACTGACTAAACACTCGAAGCCATCAATGAATGAGGGTTTCATGGACAAAAGCTTTTCTCGACCAAGAAAGCAAAACAAGTACAGAAATAAAATCACAGGACAGGCCACACAAAATGTTCTGCCTCGTGTAAGGTCAGGGTACTTTCACTTCACCAATATGTGATCAGCACTCTGTATGCATCCACTGTTAGAAACTGCCCCCATCTCCTGAAAAACCCACCTCTGTAGATGGACTCTCAACACACAACAGCTTTGGCACAAAATAATGAGCATTCAAATAGTATTTATGTCTTGCCTCCGTTACGTACAACACAACACTGGGACACAGCCCCCATGGCTGTATCAGAGAGCTCTGCAGGAAATGTGCCTTGAAAAAGAGATTTTCCAAAGGAAACAGTATCAAGTCACTTTGATCTGCAGCCGTCCAATGCAACCCAAAGCCCATGGCTGGTCACACAGTGGTGTGAAACCTGGTTTCAAGCCGGCACTTAGATGCTAAAGTTAATTAATACCCACAAGCCTTCGGAGGGTGCCATCAGTGTTCACAGCCAATAGGTTTAACGTGATTTCTACTAGTTTTGGTGGGACTGGGGGATGTCTTAGCAGTGAAGGCTGCACAGTTTGGCCCCAGAACGTTACTCAGGGCTACATCCAAAGCCTGTGGAAGTCAAACCTTTGGATTAATTGCACTGTAATGCTTGAGTTGACATTTACAAGCCTCTCAAAGCCCACAGCCACATTTCCCACTCACTACATTGCCACTTCTTGTACCATTCAGTAGGAAAACCGTCAATAAAGCAACCATTCATTTCAGACAGAACCGGCCAATAGTGACAGCAGAGAAACGAGACTCCAGAAAATAACCAGACAGAATAAACCTGGGTAAGATCCTTAAAAATTATCTTTAATTGATGCCAAGTATGAACAGATGAACGAGTACAGAAGCAGGTAAAACTGCATAGGTGAAAACTATGCATTTCAAATAGTTCAAGAACTCATAACATCAGATGTTCTAAAAATGGTAAGTCAAACAATTTCACTACTGGAAGTAAAATGAGCTGTAATGTGGCAATGCAGTACATACTTGACCCAAAGTATAAGCAACTGGTAAATGGTGGAAATAAATACAGCTGTGTCAGCTTAAATGGTTTGTTGCCCTGATGGTGCACTTTCATATGGAGACTATTCAGTTTATATATTTCACATCGACAATATCTGATCTTTAAAGTCAGAGGTATGTCTGAGAGGCCATTTACAGTTCTATTGACAGCTGTTGTTTATTCATTTCAAACCGACATACTGCAAAAAACCAATGTTTTACATGTAAAGGAAAGGAAAAAATATTTCATCGTAGCGGGTTATAGGTAAGGGTTTGCTGAATTTAGTCATAAAAATATCATTTTTACTTTTGTACAAAAGTAAAATATACATTTGATCCCAATTACATTATAGAAATGTCACTGAAACAATAACATGATCAAAGACTGATGCACCTAAAGGAACTGAATGCAGCGTCTTCATTTTATTATAGAAACTAGAAATGGAAGATGATTTCTTTTTTTATATAACTTGTAGTGACATTTGCTAGAGCCTGTGAACAGGTGAAATATACAGAATTACATAGATATTAACAGAAACTTTGAGACAAATTTCAGTTAAGACCTCAGTTTCATTTTATTTCCTTTGAAAATACCAAAGCATGCTATGCCTTGACAGCATAAATTGTTGACCTCACCAGTGGCAAGTTCACCTGTACTGAGTGAAACTTTAGAACACCCTGAAGTTTCATTATTTTTTTTTGCAGATACAAATACTGACACCTTTAAGAATACTTGATAAGCATTTCAGGAAAAAGAAATTCCCTACAACTGATTAAGTAAAGCCAGAACAACAGAAAACAGAAAAAGAAACTCAGCCTGAATTAAGTCCAACCAAAACTGAAGTGTAGGTCCCTGGTTAATGCGTCTCAGAGAAGGAGCCTATTCCAGACTTGCAGGAGACAGGTCTGGGACAAGCTTGCCCTGCTGGGCAATTGCAAGGACAGCTTTCCAGTTACATCCAGCTCTGCGCCTGTGGAGGCTACATCACACCTTGGAGCTGAGTCTGCATCCCCGTGAGGCTGAAATTGCTCTGAGGATCACTGGCGTCAGGTTGCTGGAAGCCTACAGGATCAGACCATTTCTGGAAAAGCTGCAGTACCTCCCTCTCCCTCAGGTTAGGGGAAAAGATTTATCCAGAATGGCATCCCTCAAGCAACAGTTATCAAGGAAGTATTTGGAAAGGAATATATTCTCTTCATGTATTGCATATGTATGCATAAGATTTTATTCTAAAAGACAACTTTCCACCTTTTTCTAATAATTTTCAGATGTTCCTGACCTATTGTTTGTTGTGTTTTGTTTCATAAATGCACATACAAGAAACTGCACTGTTCAAGTGTGGACTATGAAAAAGTGGAACTCGCCCTCAGTTCCTGAAAATCAGCAGGTTTTGCGGTTACACTTGGGCTTCAGCTCTCTCATAATAGAAACTAACTTCTCCTACTTCTGCCTAATGCAAACAATTGTCCCTTAATAAAGAAAAAACCCTGTCAAGAAAAGTTGCCACTGCTCCTGTTGCCAATTTGGGCCACTGCAGCCTACAATGAATGATACACAGCTGATTTGCTAAGAAGGGTCTGATCTCTGAAATCTCTCCGTGGGCAAAAACCACTGCTGCAAACAAGAGGACTTTGGCCGAATCTTGTCCTGTCTCTAGTGCTTCGTACTGTCTTTCAAGTGCTTGTCCACGGGACCAGCAGTCCGTCAGGCTATGCGGGTGGGCAGTTTGGCAAGTGGAAATTAATTTCTTTGGGGCCCACCCGTTGTCAGCTTCCCAGAAGGCAGCGGGGTCGATTCTCCTCACAAAGGGGTAAAACCAGGAACAAAGGGAGGGACTCACCAGAACTGGCACCAGGATCAAGTGTCAGTTTTTCCCTCAGTAAACCAGGCTGTGAATCTGCAGCACGCATGTATCAAGGGTTTTGCTGCACATGGGCACGCTCTGCCCAGCCACCCCCGGCACAGAAGGGTCACTTCCAGTACATCTAATGATTACTACAGGCTTATCTGTCTGAATGGACTTGTGAGGCAGATGAGGTAAACTGCATTAGGCCCCATTGTGTTCGGAATTAAAGCAGCCTTAATTCAATTCAGGTTACTGCCCTTTCAAAAAGAATGACTCCAAATCAGATTAAGGTTGCTTTAATACTGCAACAGAATGTCCATGCTGGGCTTTAAAGCAGTTTAACAAATCTACTTTAAATGCACACCTTTCATTAATTCGGATTAGCTTTCCTGAAGTCCCTGGTGGAGATAAGGCTTAGGAGACTCCATGCAGGGAATCTGCACAGGTTTGTTAGGATGCTGTGACCTCACAGCCTGGCTTACTGCACCCTAACTTCCTCGTGAAGGGGAGTACCTCCAGTTCATGGTCTGTGCTTGAGCTGCCACACAGAGGGTTTGAGCTCCTGCCAGTCTGGCAGCAGCCCCTCAGTTCAGTGAAGGAATAGCGCACAGAGTCCCTCTCCCCCTTGCCCCTCTGCCACTCCCTAGTGCTCTAGAGCTAAGTATGGTAGGAGCAGATGGGGAATTCTGGCAGGCACACCAGCCTGTGAGATTCCTGCCTGCTGCCTCTCTGCTTCCTTCCTGCCTCTGCACTGCAGTGCACTGCTGCCCTGCCCCTGCCAGGTGAGTTCCCTCACCCCTTTCCCTGAGTGCGTGAAGGAAAAGCTTCACAGGACCAGCCTAGACGCACAGAGAGGACAGAGCAGTGGGTGGTAAAGGAGGCTTGGGGAGTGACTCCTTCTGCTGGAAAAGCTGCCTTCCCCTCATCAAACTAAGGACTTCCACATCCACTGGCTTCCCTGTCCAGCGTAACATGGGAATCACTTCCAGGAGGTCCCATACAAATTAGTTCCCTTCACTCTTTCAGAGAAGCACTAAACTGGCCATCAGCTCATTTCCAGTCCTTTTCCAGTTACATAAAATCCCCTTAGAGTCCATGTGTGACAAAAAGAAACATAAGGGCCAAAAAAAAAAAAATAAAGAAAAGGATACTTGCTGATAAGAACAGGCAGTTTGTTAAGTGCACCTTCAGGCCCACAAAGACATTTCAGCACTCCTGTGTAAAGGGAGTAAGAGCCTTGTTTTTGTTGTTTATTTTTTTGTGACAAACTTGTCGAAAACACATGCCTATGCTACATGAGGTTAATTCCTGTACTCCATATGGATTGAGATCCTTTGCAGTGAGCTATAAATGGACAAAGCAACATTCAGGCTCCCCAAACTACATGTCCTAATGATCCATCCTGGTCTCCTGACAAAGAATCACTGCATGCAGCACTTTTCTCTGTGCATAAGCAGAATGAGCATCACTCTGCACATTAAATTAAGGTGTGCACACACATCTGGGGCAGAAGTTACCCAAGTGAGGCCTCATCTCCCAAATGCATCCTTCTGATCATCATTCCCATAGCACTGAATTGATTATTGCTGTTTAGTTTAGTCAGATGGTGGTTTTATAAGCTGAGTGCAGCATTCAAGTCCATTTTGACATCAGAAGTAATATTCTAGGATTCTAGAGTTTGGGAAGATCAGGACCACTGGAATTTAACAGGAAAAGAGGTGTACAATGGGCAGGGGATGGGAAAGAAGCTTTACAACATCTACCTAGAGGATGTAATGCCCTGTTTTAGCTGATGCTTTGCACTTCTTGCAGGAGTTAGAGCTCCCTCAGTTCTTGATCTTTCTCATCATTAAGATTCACAGAAGTCACACAGTGAGAAATAAAGTCAAGTCTTTCTGGAAACCTGACAGGTCAAGCTTGTGCGTAACTGCAGAGTTAGGGTTGGTTTTTAACTCTAAGTGCCTCAATTTTATTTTATTTTATATATACATGTGTCTGCATACATATGTGACACACACAGGAGCAGACAGACATATATATATATTTATACACATATATACATATATCAGAAAGATAGAGGAAGAAAGGATCTGTACAGTGTGGAAGGAGACGTGTTCAACAGCAGTTGGCCACATGCTAAGTGCAGAATGAAGATCCTCAACTTTGTTCATCTGAAAAATTGAGATTAGTGCCTATGTTAGTTCTGATCAAAGGTTATTATCTTCCAGGGCCTAGCAGTCAAGGCTGGCATGTTGCAGAAGATACCTTCTCCTAGCATTGCTTCCTTCAGCGGGGGATGATGGGACTAAGATCAGGGACCAGAAAGAAGAATATGGCTCAAAGGCTGTGATGGGATCTGAGATCCGAAAGGGGATGGAGGAGACAGGGATGGGAGGGCCCTGCAAAGCCTTTCCCATCTACCTGCTGGGGAATCCATGGGAAAGAAGAGCACAGTCCTCCAGTCTGGTTGCCTGACAGGGCAATGCCAAAGTTCGTGTTCCTCCTGCACCCTGCCCTGCAGGGACAAGCTGACAAAAAGCCACCTCATGGAAAGGAAGGGCAGTTATGATGATGGCAGCAGTGTCTCTATGAACCTGGGGAAACCTGAGGCCTTGCATGAACACAACTATGAGTTACTTGGCAGAAGCAAACGCTGAGCCCTGAAGCATCAGCCTGGCTGGGGAAGGAAAGTAATCCCATGGGCACTGGTGGTCTCTGCCCACCTCTTCTGCATCCCTCTCACTCACACTTGGTCTCTCTATCCCCAAACCCTTCTGTGCAGTGCCAGGAGACAGCACAGCACAGGATGCTCCCGACAGGGGACTGACTCCTTGCCCTTTCCTTGGGTGTCTCTGATCTGCTCAGTTCCTGGAGGCACTTTCAGCAATTTGGGGGGTGTAAGCTAAAGGCACTGTGCAACTCTCTCCATCCATCTGCTGAGTCTCTTCAGTGAGTTTTGGGGGACACAAAAAAGTCTCAACCGATGACTGCAAAAGAAACCAGCTGCTGCAATTTGGATGCATATAATAGATAAGATTAATTTACATTCTGAGAATGCACCAAAAAGCATGCATCTGCACCTTTCATCTATAGAGGATACTAAGTTTTTAGGTGTTGTTATATATAACTTGACTTCTTAATTTACCATAGATCTTTCCCTTTAAGGGATGGGATATGTTCCTTTCCGACAACACCTGGACAAAAGCCAACACACTTCCCTGAGCAATGCAGGAAAACAATCAGGTTTCTCTAATCAGTTCATTCAGGCCCTCAGTCTATCAAGCATATTTTTTTAAAATTTTTATTGTTATCGTTATTGTTGTTATTATTATTATTATTATTACCTTTGAATTCATGCATTAATTAATTCAAGTTACACTTTAATCAAATAGGCCATAATGCTGAATATTTGAACATGCTTTGATCTCCAAAAGTTATTGTTCCCATTTGACTAACATACGCACTTAAATACAGTACTTTAAATTACTAGTCAATGATTTAATGAATTAAGGAGTGCACTTCTGGTGAATGCAAATCAAAAAGAAAAAGAAAAGAAATTAAAAAAGAGGAGAAAGGACGTATTTTTAGAAGATTCAGTTCAAACGAAAGCTTATCCGCTATTGTCTGAGGTAACGTTTCAAGCATGCGATCATAAAATAAAGAATATCAAATTCAAACATGCTTCTATTAAACTCCATTGTGCTATCTTGCAACAGAGGGGCTTAAAGTTTTGTATTCAGTTCAGAACGGTCAAGGGGGGAAAGTGTGTTTCTATCATCTGCATGTAAGAGAACTTAGCAGCATTGCAGATGTTCTGTCTTCAGTTTTGTTTGTGATTTTCCTTTTAGGATATTTCTTCTATGCACAGCAAAAGAGACCAGGCTTAAGTAGGTTTTTAAATAAGGTGCTGTGTGGATCTGTAGGTTGGAAGGATGGAATCTTTCACAGAGGGGGCAGAAGGAAAATCTGCACTCCTTCATAAACACCACGGCAAATGCTCACCGCAGATTTTGGCTAATCTTTTTTTACTATTATGATCTGATGCACTTTCTTGCAACTGTGCAGTTTTGCAGAATTTTTTTACTGGAATCCATGCATATGCTTAATAGCTCTAAAAACTGTCTTGCTTAGTTTAAGATAACTTTATCCAAAAAAGAAAAAAAAAAGAGGAGATGAGAGAGGAAAAGTTTACGTCTAGCGTCATAACAGCTTAAAACTAAACTAGTTCAAATGGTTATCATTTACCAGGTGGAAAATGCTTTTTTTGAAAAGAAACAAAATTTTATCTTTCATGGATCCTGGAAGCTTCTTTATCGCAGAGCAGAGATTCACAATGCAACAATGCATTTACGAGGTAAATAAAGCATTCAAAGACTATCAGTAAAGCATCTACAAAGTGTGACTGCGTCACTAAAGTCTTCAAGCTGTGAGTGGGGATTTTTGTTTTGTTTTGTTTTTTGTTTTGTTTACACATCAGTCAGCAGCTTACTTTTATTAACACAGTTTTGGTTGGCTACAGTGCAGTTGCCAGTTCTGAGATTAGCCTCTCTAAAATTGTCTATGCTATTATTCATATCCTCTTCGATTTCCATGTACTCAGATTTGCTGATTGTGGAGGAGCTGCGGCGACTGAGATCACTGTCAGATGCTAAATTAGGGGAGCTAACGTGAAGTAACTGAGCCTGTTCTTCCCCTTCTGTTTCTCGGTGGTAGAAGTAGTTGAAGTTGGACACAATGACAGGTACAGGCAGGGCAATTGTCAGCACACCAGCGATGGCACACAAGGAGCCTACGATTTTGCCTCCAATTGTCACAGGGTACATGTCACCATATCCCACAGTGGTCATGGATACCACCGCCCACCAGAAAGCATCAGGGATACTTGTGAAATGAGACTCAGGTTCTTCAGCCTCAGCAAAATATACCGCACTAGAGAACAAGATCACCCCAATGAAGAGGAAGAAGATTAGTAAACCTAGCTCTCTCATACTTGCTTTGAGGGTCTGTCCCAAAATCTGGAGGCCCTTAGAGTGCCGGGAGAGTTTGAAGATTCGAAAGACTCTTACCAGTCTGATGACTCTCAGGATGGCCAAGGAGGTGGCCTGCTCTCCTTTTTGAGTCCCCTCCCGCTCGGCCATCTCAGTGCCCAGGGTGATGAAGTAAGGGATGATGGCCACAATGTCAATGAAGTTCATTATGTTCTTGAAGAAATCAGTCTTGCTAGGGCAAGCAAAGAAGCGCACCACCAGCTCGAAGGAGAACCAGATAATGCACAGGGTCTCCACAACAAAGAAGGGATCTGTGAAGATGTTGGATTTGTAGACCTGGGTGGTGTTGTCAGTGCGGTGCACTGTGTACTCCTTGTCCTCCTTCAGCTCAGGTAATGTCTCCAGGCAGAAGATCACAATGGAGATGAGGATCACCATGACAGAGACTATTGCAATAACCCTTGCCGGTCCAGAGCTCTCTGGGTACTCAAAGAGGAGCCACACTTGGCGCTGGTACTCCCCCTCCGGCAAGGGTTTCTCCTCATCTTTAATGAATCCTTCATCTTCCCGGAACTTCTCCATGGCCTCCTCACCTAGCTCATAAAATTTGATCTCCTCAGAGAACATGTCCAGGGGGACGTTGACCGGCCGGCGCAGCCGCCCCCCAGACTGGTAGTAGTAGAGGATGGCATCAAAGCTGGGCCGGTTGCGATCGAAGAAGTACTCGTTGCGCAGGGGGTCAAAGTAGCGCATGCGCTTCTTGGGGTTGCCCAGCAGTGTGTTGGGGAACTGGGCTAAAGTCTTCAGCTGCGTCTCAAAGCGCAGTCCTGCAATGTTTATCACCACACGCTCACAGCACTCGTGGTCGTCATGGGCAGCGGGCTGGTAGCTATCCTGGGGGTGGCCAGGTAGCGCGGAAGTCTCGTCCATGTTCTCTCCAGCCATCACAGTCATGGTAGCACACAGGAAAGGGGACCGAGGGGCAGGGGAGAAGTGAGGGAAAGGGAGGAGGAGAAGGAGGAGGATGGAGGAGCACAGAGAGACCCAGGGCGGTTCAAGGGTGAGAGGGTTGAGGTGGGATGGAGAGCTTGAGGAAGGGGTGGATGAGGAGCCTAAAGGATGGAAATACCCAAAAGGGGAAAAGAGAGGTGGGAGGAAGGGAGAGGCATCAGGGATGATGGAGGGTGAAGAAAGAGGGAAGAAGTACCTTTAGGGGGGGCAGAGGGCAGGTAAGGTGAGGGGTCCTGTCCCCCAAACTGGGAGGCTGAAGGTCTATGGAGTGCACCCCCCGACTGGGGTTCCCCGCCCCAGCCGTCTCCTTTAGCCTTTAACTCGATCCGTCCACTTTTCTCGCTGGCTCGACCATCGCCGCAGCTGCTGTCACGAAGCTACCACACACACACACACACACGCACACACGCACATACACATAAAATAAATAAATAAATATAGAAATAAATATATAAATCATGGGCTGGCTAGGAGGAGAGTCCTTGCAATGCCAACTCAGCAAATTTCCATCACCTGCCTCTTCCTTCCCCCCCCTCCCACCACCACCACTGCCCTGGTTCTCTTCTCTTTTGTGCTGGGGAGGGGGGTAGAGATGGAAATACTCTGCTTTGAAGGCATAAAGCTCACTTGCAGGATGAAGGCTGCCAGGGAGGAGAGAAACAGAATAAACCAGCCTCCAAGCCCCTCCACACACACACACACACTCAGGCGCAATGGATTGGCTTTCACACCAGCAGGAACATCCCGTTCTGCCCACTACGGCAGCACATGCGGAGTTCTACGTATTCCCTACACATCCCCGGACATGCACCAAGGCCTCCAAGGGAAGAAGGTGCCCCGAACTCATCGGGAGGGCTTCCCAGGCAACTTCAGCGGGGTCGGGTCCTGCAAGGAGTCTCCCGAGCACCATGCTCCCTGCTGTGGAGACTTAGCTGAGCACTGACAACTTCATCGCACCAACCTGGGAGTGGGGGGGTGGGGGGGACGGATTAGAAGAGGGGGAGCAAAGCATCTCCTCTCCTGCTTTGCAGCAGCTAAACGTAACTGAGAGAGAGAGACAAGGGGAGGGAGGTCGACATCCCAGACCCAAACCGTCCAAAATCGAGTGTAACAGCGGCGGGGAGAAGGGGCTTTTCCTTACCTGCTCCGGGTGAGACGCGCCGCTTAGGAGTAGGAGCCAGTGTCGGAATGCGTCAAGTCGCCTTGCAGCAGCATCCAAAAAAACCAAACCAAAACAAAAACCGCAGCGGCAAACTTAACCCTCCTCCTCCTCCTCTCGCGCCCCTCTTTATAACACAGCGATCGCTTTACAGGGCTGCCTGCGAGACACTGAAATATTCATACACTGTCTTAGGCTGCACCAAGGGCGAGTGGGTTTAATTAGTTTCTGCTGAGAACCGCAGTGGGGGGTGGGGGGGGGGGGTGGAAAAGAGTGCAAAGTACCTTTTCCAAAAGGCTTGAGTTAGTCAGTAAAATCAAGGAGTCCTAGATAGCTGAGGGCTCTCCAGCTCCCTTCCCTTAGGACAGCTGGCAAAGGAGCCGGGCGCTGGGCAGCGGCGGCGCGGGAGATGTCAGAGCGCCGCAGCCCTGCAGCCGCATCCCCGGAGTCGGTCTTGGCTCGTCCCGGCAGCAGCAGCGGCGGAGGCAGGAGGAGGCAGGATCTGGGCGCGTGTGGCAGGAGCGGGAGGGCTGCTGAATGCATAAGAGCGAGGAGCAAACTCGAGCCATTTCTTGACGCTGCAGTATCAGCAGAAACCTGAGCGCTGTTTGGTGCAGCTCCGGGAGCGGGAGGGCGGGGGAGCCGGGGGCCAGGGCCGGCGGAGGAGGGAGGGAGGGATGGATGCGCGCTGCCCCCGGGCCGGCCGCCCCCGCACGCTGCGCGCCGCGCCCCCGACGCAATGCGGGCGGCCCCGGGATGGGGCTGCGGGACGGGGCTGCGGGAGTCGGCGGCATCCCGGGCAGCCGGGAGGGGAGACACGGGCAGCCCGGACAGGTGCGCCGAGCAGCCGCTTCCCGACGCGCAGAGGGACGCCGGGACAGCGCTTCGTCCCCCGCGGGTCCCCCCGCAACACCCGCGGCGGTGTAGGGCCGCATATCCCGCACGGAGCGCGTCTGCGGCCCCGGAGGGCGGCGGCTGTGCCCGTAGTGCCCGGAGCCCCCCTGGCCCCCGGCCCGCCTCGGTACTGATCGGGGCCGCCGCGCATCCGGAGCCTTCTGGACACACTGGTGGAGGCTAAATCCCGAGCGGAGTGGCTGAAATTGGGAGGGTTAATGGTCAGGCAGGGAAATTGCCCTTTCATGCTGCTTTATCCCACCGAGTTCGTTTAAGTGATTAATCACATAACTTCGAGATGGAAAAGACCCATTATGTCATCAGCTTGTCTCCCCTGCCAGCGCAGGAGTGTTCCTCACAGTACATGATCGCTTACATTATATAAAAGCCTGCTGTTCACTTTGTTGGAGCAGTGATCAAATACAACCCGTGCCTGTGTAATATGAAGCACTCCAGAGCTCAGTAACACCAAGTCCGTGTTTAACAGACCTGGTCTCATTAGCTTTCCTCTGCATAATACATTATCTTCACTTAAGATCACCACCTTGGCAGTCCAAAAGTACTTAACCACCTGACCTCCCTGGTGGTTTCTGTCTCTTCTTCCCTTCCCCTTACTTATGCCTATGTTTTGTTGGTTTGGGGTGAGGTTTTTTGATGATGTTGTGGTTTATATTTTTGTTTGTTTCTAGAGTAAAAACCATTCTAAAATCCTCTACCCTTGGCAGTGCTGAAATCACAGCCAGTTTGCATGCTGCATTCACCAGCCCTGTGGAAACATAAGTTCAAAGAAACAAACAGATTTCCTGTCTAGCCTGGCATAGGGTGATTCCTGTTGTTGTTTGGTTTTTTATTTTTTTTTTTTTTCAGTGAGTGTCACATATGCCAAAAGTTTTGTGAGAAACTTCTGGTGAAGTTCTGAGCAAGCGAAGAGTCTCCTTCTGCCACTCCCAGGCAAAACAATGAAAACACAAAATAAAAAGAGAGGGTCTTGTTCCAGTGAAAAATAAAGCACAGTTTTCTGTCTGAAGTTCAGCAGCTCAGCATCAGCAAGACCCTGCAGCCCTGGACCCTCTACAAGAAAAGAAAGGCTGTCCCATCGCCTAAACTAACCAGGCTGTTTTTCAGCCCTTCAAGAAACTCAGTTACAGTCCTTGACTGAACATCCTCTTACGGCAGTGAATTCCGTGCCTGGGTGACACGGCCGGCTGCAGAGTATTCCGGGAACTCCGCGTGCGGTGCGTTCAGAGCAGCTGTGCAGACGGAGCTCTGTGAGTGAGCACTCCCCCACCTCTGGTGCAGCACTCTGTCCCACCCCCGAGGATGGTCAGGAGTGGGATGAAAATGCAGATCTGACACGCAGAGGCCCGAGTTCACCGAGCTACTCTGCCCTTGGCTTCCTGCAGGATTGCAGGCGAGTCCAAACGTTCTGCTTTGGCAGAAAACAGGACTTAAAAGTGCTTCCTTTGCCTGTCACAGATCCTTAGGCTGCTGGTGTCTGAGAGCTGCCTTAGCACAGCAGAACCCAAATCCTCATTGGGAGCTGTGTGTACACCAGCCGCAGAAGAAAAAAAAGAGTGGTGATAGTGGCCTTTATTTTTACATTACAGCCAAAGGACAAACTGGGATGTTGCTCTTGCCCCTCCTCATTTGAATAGCTTTGAACTCTGGGATTTCTCCTTGCAATCTAACTAACATTACTGACAAGCAGTCACACTGGAAGGGAGGGATCTTTCTAAGTGGGCTGTTAGCCACAGGGTCAATAAAATCTTGTTAAAGTACACAGCCTAATGAGCAGTGTAACTAGGGCTTGCAAGAAGGTCATATTTTACACATTATAGTGCTAAGTACCTTCAATTAAATGTTGAGGAATGGAAGGAGAATCCAACTTGCTGCCAAATTCAAAGTCAGGCTGCTGCTTTTTCCTACCTTCAATATTACAGAAAATGGCCAGCAGCAGTTGAACTGGTAATCCCCCCAAAGAGCCAGATTGAGAAGTTCTCTTCAGGAACAATTTTTTTTCATAGGGAAACTAAAAATTGCAAAATGCTTTGCAGCTTTGTGTGGTAGGAAGTCTGGTGGTACTGTTGCAATGAGAAAGAACAGCATTTATTTATTATTTTTTTTTTTTTTTTAGAAAGAAAGAACCTAGCTGTTGATTAAGGATGTGTTGTAAGGATTACAAAAAAAATTGTATTGAATGAATGTGAATTTGAAACAGGATTAAAGAATTGCATTGACTTTACACAGGAAAACAGGCTTTAAGAACTGCCACCAGGGAACCTGGAAAACCCTGATTGTAATAAATGGATGCAGAAGCACAGTGGATTTCCGAGCATGGCATCATTCCTGTAAGTGTCCTGAGTAACCCCCAAAATTTCCTCACCTGAAAGAGGCATTCTGTGTGATAAAAACCATTGTGAAATCCAATGGCAAAAGATGTCCTTGTTGTTTGAACACCATGGATCTTCAAAAGCATTGTAATCCCAATCCATCTCAGCCTAGAAACCACCCTGGAGACATCACAGCTCCATTTTGAGCTGCCTAAACCCACCAATGAGTTGTGCAGGTGTCATCACACACCTCGTTTAATGGCCTTGGGAGGCAGAGGATAAAGTGAGATGTTTTGGCCCAAATTTGCCATGTAGAGGCTCTGTCAATCGTTCTGGTTCATGACATGAAAGGAGTCAACCAAAGGTGTTGACAGTTGGGTTTTCTTCCTTGAGGGGAACAAAGAATCCTTTTAAAGGTTTTAATCTTTTAATACTGAGTTATGAGCCTTGCTAATACCATTCAGTATCATTAGGCACTTTTTGTGACTGGGATAATCAAATCTCATGCTTCAAAGCATACTGATAGCTGATTGGAGATGACAGTGACTTTTGTTTCCTCTTGACATATCACTTCATTGTTTATCCCACTCCCTTTTAAAGCCTTAAATATGGGCCCTCTGTGATCAAAAAAGGCAAGGAGCAGACCCAGTCCTGTTGCTACACAGAGAGAATAGGAGAACTTGGGAGTTTTCCTTGTGAAGAAGGAAGCAGACATTGCCCTCACTGATAGGATAGTTGTGCCATTAGGACCAGCCTGGAGATGAAAGATGTCCCTGCCTTGCCTCTATATCCCACACCGGTGTGTTGGAAAGGCACAAGGTGTGGCAGTGGGAGAGTGGCTGGGCAGGGAAGAGCAGAAAATGTTCTGCATTAGGTCAGAGTTGAGCCTTCTGTCCTCCTAAAAAGCAGCTGTATAATCAGAAATGGAAAGCAAAGTGCCAATCCACCCCTCATCATATTCAGGTTTTTAATACACAGAACTTTTTTCTTAACAGGACTGTCAGGGTTTGGGATACCTTTTTTTTTTGTTTGTCTGTCTGTCTTGGAATTTTTCCCCATTCAAGTTGCTGGGGGGGATAATGGGCAAGTGATTAGTTGCTGGGAAGCCATAATGGGGGGTGATTAAGAAGGGACAAAGAGGTGGCTCTGAGATGGGTGCGGCTGGCTAGCCCTTATCTGGGATTCCCTGATAGCTGGGATTTTTTCCCCTCGGAGGGGGGCAGGGATACTGGGACTGGGACAAGTTAAAAGAGAGCCAAGCACAGCTGGATGGTAGCTTCTTCGCTCCTGGACACTGAGAGGAGAGGGAGAGAGACTGCTTGGAGCTCCAGGAAGAATCTTCCTCCACCGTGGGCTTCTGTTTCCAGCTGCATGTTTCTACCAACTCCCCACCGTCCACTCCAGTGTCTCTAGGGAAGGAGACTTGGGATCCCCGAGCCCCTTTTCCCCTCTCAGGGGAGTCATCGCACCCTCCCTGCGCACTGGGNGGGAATTGTCAACAGAGTGGGAAGAGACTGTCCGTGGGTTTGTCTGTTCTTATTTGTTGTGGTTACCGTTGTTGTTGTTTTGTCTGTCCCATCATATATGTATAAATATATTAGTAAAGGACTGTTATTCCTCTTTTCTCATACCATTGCCTGAAAGCCCCTTGATTCCAAACTTTTGCCAATTCGGAGGGAAGGGGGTTACATTTTCCTATTCTAAAGGAGGCTTCTGCCTTCTTTAGCAAATACCTGTCTTTGAAACCAGGACAAGGACCCACTTTGGGCTTCCCATAATTGGATGACTTAGTACAAGATCTTATAAAAGCACCACAGCAAGAATATATTTATCAAGAGTGCTGCTGGCCACCAAGTGCAGAGAGCAGAGAGCGACCTTGCCCTGTGTCATGAGGGTTGAGCACCGCATGGAGCACCACTGTCAGAATGGAACACCTGAGGAGGACAGAGACAGACACCACCAGAGCAGGTAAAACAGTTCCTGTAAAACCCCAAAAAGTAGTTCTTGCAGTGGGTCCTTGCAATACACAATCAAGAAGTCAGGTTTGGGAAGTCTGAGTTTTCTCCTGTGTGAGCTCATTTGCAGGATGATTCCACCCTATAAAAAAAGATGCTGACACATATCTACACAAAGCCCCACCTCACATGGCATCGGACTGCCCAGGAGTGAATCAGAAAGTGGAGGTGCTTCTGAAACAACAAGCCCCGAGCTTGAGGCTGAAGACAGAGTGGTGATGAATCATGGAATCACACAATCCCAGAATGTCTTAGGTTGGAAGGGACCTCAAAGATCATCTCATTCCATCCCTCTGCCATGGGCAGGTGTAAGAGACGGTCCGAAGACCCTTTTCATCTGTCTCACAATCATCTACGGATTGAGAATGATCCCCCCCAAAAGAACAAGGGCAAGAGGACCTCATGAGAGTCCTGGCCAAAATCAATGTGAGATGACAGCTCCACAGGTGTGTTTGCTGGGAGGCCAAAGCGTGAAAGGGTCAGAATGTCCCAGATGCTTGTGCCTACTTAGCCCAGGAACATGTAGTTTTGGTATTGTTCCTCCATCATCCAAGCGAGAAGGGACTGAAGCGTGG
>VYZT01021084.1:21157-33046 GCA_013400735.1 Pomatostomus ruficeps
CTTTTCCCTCTCTTTTCCCTTCCCTTCCCTTTGCATAATTGTGTTTTGGCATGCAATAAAGTGCATTGTTGTGATTAAGGCAAAAATTCCCCGTTTGTGTTTCTTTTGCACCCTGAGATTCGGTTTAACGAACCACCATAAATCCTGCTCTCTGTTAGCGGATCGTGACAGCAGGGACACCTTCCACTATCCCAGGTTGCTCTGAGACCCCTCCAACCTGGCCTGGAAAACTTCCAGGAATGAGGCAGCCATGCCTGCTCTGGGCAACCTGTGCCAGGGCCTCAGAACTCTTACAAGGAAGAATTTCTTTCTGATATCCAATCTCAGCCTGCTCTCTGCCACTGTGAAGCCATTCCCCCTTTTCCTGCTACTCCAGCCCCTTGTCAAGAGTCTCTCTCCATCATTTTTGTAGGCTCTCTTCAGGTACTGAAATGCTGTAATGAGGTCACCCCAAAGCCTTCTCTTCTCCAGGCTGAACACAAGCATCACCACTTAGTGGAGTAGTCTAGGAAAACAAAGTGTGCCTTAGGCACTCAAGGCATTTCAGGATACTCCCAGTGCCCAAATAATCTACCAGTCTTACCATAGCCGTAATTACAGCCATCCCACAAAATCAGAGCTAGGTTTAGTCCTAGCTGGGCTGCAAGGTCACCTGCAACAGAACTCCAGGAACGCTCATTAACAGCACCATTAGACTGCAGCAATGGGACTTAGAGTTTACAGCAGAGAATATATTAAGGCCAGTGGGCAGTTGCAAGCGCTTGATAAGTTGCCATGAAATATGGCACATTATCACTTGATCTTATGTTAAGGAACGCTCAGAAAGACCATCCACCACTGAGCAAGCCATGTGGAGGTGGAAGTCCTCACGGGCTTCATTTAGCCTTCCCAAAAACTGTTGCCTTATAGTTTAAGCTGGCTGGTGCCTGCCTCAAAAGCTGACTGCAGGCATGAAATTCAGGCTACCAAAATACAGAATTCTGTTGTCACTCTCAGTGTTACTGAGAGAAAATTCCTGTAAAGGAGAGATGTAAAGGAGAGATGTGAAGAGACTTACAGAGGAAGGAGCAGAGAATACATCAATGGCAGTGAAAAAGAAAAACAAGAGGTATCTGCATAAAATGAGAATCTACACTGATCCCAAATGAATGTCTACAGGGTAGAAGTCACCAATCTTCAGCAGTAACAGAAGTCAGGCTCAATTATATGTATCAAATTCAAAAGTATTCAGTGTTTCTTATGAGTCACGACAGCATCTTGCACTGGATTCATGTTTATCACATCTGACAGAATGTGAATGCTGGGATCATGATCATGTGTCTTCCCAGCAGAAACTAAGAGGGAGGGATTCCCAGGTGCCAAGGCAGTGGCTGAGGACAGTTTCCACTGGAACTGGGAGTGTTGAAGAAGAAGGAGCCCCAGCCATGATTCCAGATGCTGGGAACAGCGTATTAGACTGAATGCAGCTCAGCTGAAGCTTGCAGAGAACAGTGGCCTGAACACCTCTGAACTTTTCAGTGCTTCCAATTGTACCTCAAAAACCTTAAAGCCACTATAGAAATGCCCAGAGCAAAAGTGGTGAAACATTTCTAGTGGTTCATAGAGAAGATAAACTACTGTTTTTTTCTTTTTGTCCTCATGCCTCTCAGGACACCAGAATCATCAAAGAAGTTATCTCATGGAGACTAAATCTGGCAGCAGTCAGGGCCCCATGTGATGGGGTAAAGGCACTCCAACACAGGGAACCAGTCCGAAATTGCTATAAACCCCTGGAACACACAGAGCCACAGAAAGCTTGGACCTTGCTGCAAAGTCAGCACCTGGAACACTTCCTGTTGGAGCCCTGACACGACCAAGAAGGAGCCAGATAAACAAGGAACAACTGCTACTGCACAGGGGCGTGGGACAATCCCAGTGTGTCACTTTGGGGCACAGCATGAAGATGCAGCATGAGCTCCAGCACAAGGAGAGCACGCTGAGGAAATGCTGAGTGCTCCTGGAAGCTGTCTGATTGCAGTGACAAAGGCGTGGAACCACTTTGTGTCCGGAGTGTGCTGCTCTGCTGGGAGGAAGAAGGAGCACAGGCAGTGCCCGTCTCGTTACTAGGCCAAGGATTGAGTATTTGTGTGTGTGCACATGTGCAAGATGGGATTTTATTTAAAGCAGGACAAGCAGTAATCCCTGAGGATATAAGAGCTGGCATCAGGAAGTGAATAACTTCATACCTGGGGACAGAGGATGCTTTATTGGAGCCCAACTGTTCCACTGGCCAGGCACCAGTGTGCACTGCAGAGCATGTATGACCCAGCATGGTCAGGGAACACCGATCAGCTGGGATCTTCCTGCCATTCCAAGACACCTTTGCAAATGTTCATTTTTAAGGGCAGGGGATGCATGGTCTGCTTTCTGGGAGCTGGCTCTGGAGGAAGCTCTGGAAAGAGCTGATCAGGAGTGGAGCAGTGCCTCCCCACAGCCTTGACAGGCCTCGCATGCCCTGCTCTGACATGGCTCGTAGCACTCTGCAGCAGAATTTGTGCCATTCATCACTTCACAAGCCAGATTTGAGTACCAGATGTCTTGCCGTGGGTATCAAAAATGAAGGAGAGCGAGAGCAAACAAAGTTAGCAGCATAAACAGTGCAGGGACTGATAGTGGAAACAAGGCAGCCAGGAAAGAGATCCTTACCTGCCAAAGCTGGGCCGCAGCAAAGCTTTGTCCCTAAGACTAACCAGGGAATGACTAATGCATCTACTGAAGGAAGCGTGTGGAGGGGGTGGGTTGCAGTCCAGCAGCTAGGCTTTAGAAGCAGTTACACTAAACAAGCCCTCACAATGAAGATAATGGAGACAAGAGATGGTCGTTTGCATCTGCTGCTCAGAGCGGAGCAGATACGAAGAAAGACAGAGAGCAGCAGCACAGGTAAGGCCAAAGGAAAGCGGCTGCAGCCTGGCAGGGATCACAGTGGCAGCTACAGTGACAGGACAGTGCTGAGGGAAGGCCAGAGGTAGCTACAGAGCTGGGAGAAATGTGACACCGCCTGAGCAGAGACCAAACCAGAAAACATCAGCACCAAGGTACTTGGGCAGCAGAGTCACACCAGCGGGAAATGGGGTAACTTAAAGAATACGAGAGAAATCAAAATCCTGGCAATAACGGGCTCCATCTCTCTTGGAGGTACTCAGGATGTTCAGCCTCAGCTCTGAGCCTGTAGAAAGCCTGACAGAAGCACACAAGGGCAGAAAATGCTTAGCAGGTAGTCTGTGTCTCTGGCAGAGGGTTGGAAATGCTCCCTGCTATGGTTGTCCTTACCTGACAAAAATTCCCAGTGCAGGTTGCTTTGCAGAGCTGCTTTGGCAGCAGGGCTTCCTCTTGCTTTATTTTCAGCTTGCAGAAGCAGCAAAAATGCTTAACAGGGTGTGTTTCGAACATATTTGCCTTAAAGCCCAAATTTAGAGTTCCAGTTGCATGTCTTCTTTTGGGAACAGGGTGCTTGCTGACCTGCCTGCCTAGAATGCTTCTTGTCTGCTGCAGAGACAGCTCAAGTGAAGCAGAAGCAATTATTTACAGAAAAAGAAGAAACTTGAGTAAACAAAAACACTGGCGGCTACTGTATATTAAAGTGAAAGGCCCAGATGCTTTGAAGCCTTGTCCCCAGGTGATTGTAAGTGCTTCAGAGTAATTCCAACTCTTACCCAAAATGAAGGCAGCTAGGCACTCCTCAGACACTACCAGGCCATCAATGTCCCATCTTTTCTGTGCCTTGAGCACTGCTGTTGTTCCAGCTTCTCAATCTTGCTTTTTTGTGTCTTGTCATACTTTTATATCTGGGCCAGGGTCTGTTCTGGACTCGAGAAGTTTGTGACCTATTCCCTTTCTGGAGCCTCCTCTGTGGTGGCTGTGGCAGAAGGGCATGGTCTGCTTCCTGTTGGTTGTATTTAAGTGCTTTGTTAGACCTTAGCTCTTGAGTTCTGAGCACCTCTTTTTATGATTTATTTTCACTTGAAGCCTCAAAATCAAGTCTCATGGTGTTTCAAATGCCACTGAGTGCTCAGTGAGCACATTGCAGTAGGGCCATTAAACTTCAGACAAATCTCTTTCTCCCTATCTGGCAACTTGCTGATTTATTTACAAATTACTTGCCTTTAGAATTTCTAAAGCTTTTCCCCTATTCTGTTCCCCTTTTCAAACCCTTGTGCATTATATAGGAAAGGAGAGAGGACATTCGGCTGCGTTACCTCCTGTCTGTGTCCAATTGCCTCAAAGCAACAGTCAGTGAGTTAATACTCAACACTTAGAGCAGTATTCTCTGACTTCAGCAGTGTCTAAGGATGATCCAAAGATAATGATCCCATTGTGCTGTGTAGCAGAGAAATATATTGATGATGTGAGGCATGCCAGGAAGAGCCTTTCACCAAGGGACAGGGAGCAGTAAGCGTGGCGAGATGGATGTTGTAGGGAAACCATGACAGCACGGTGCAAAACGCCTTGCCAGCAGCTACTTCCAAATGTTCTGCTAATAACAGTGTGCGTAAGAGGTGAAGACACACACTGGGATGCTCCAGATTTGAGCCAGAATATCACACCACTGTTCTGGCCCAGTCTTACCAAATACCTGTTTTTCCTGCACCCTGAGATGTGCTTTGGAACAGGGAATCACTGTCAAAGCCGCGCCCCCAATGTGGGACTGCAGCAACAGATTGGCAAGGATGTCAGCCTCTGGAGCCAGCAAAACCAACTCGCGGAAGGAAGTTTGGTGTCTGCCTGGAACCTGAAGGGGATCCATATTTGATCATTTGGATCCAGAGCCCATCCTAATAATAATCTTTGATTTCCCTTATGCTTATTGGTAGAGTTTAAAAACATAAAGTGGTTGTTGTTGTTAAAAACATAGGCTGTTTTACAGTTTAAAAACAAGAGGTTGTGCTTGCCTCTGTCCTCACAAGCCAACATTTTGGCTATGGAAATTTCCATGGCCTGGGTGAAGTGCAAGGAATCCAGCCTACCTGCAAGAACAGGTGATACCCAAGCACCTAGGTCTTCAGTGTCCTGGCATGTTTCACACATGGCAGATCTATCCCTTTTCTCCTGTGAATGAATATGGATTTATTTAGAGTTCCCAAGCTCCCACTTAGATTTCTATGGATGGATTCCAGGTTTCCTGATGAAAATTTTACCTAGGTCTGCATATGGTCACAATGTGTGGTTCAATGAAGTGATTTTCCTACAACAGCAAAGCAGTAGAAATGTAATTTTGATGTTTTGTTTGATTGATAAAAAGAAATAGAAGTGTAATCATTAAGATGTGCTACTAGATGATATCTTCATCTGCAACACTATTTCTGTGTTCGGGTATCTTGTATTGTGGGGAAAAGGCAGAGATTGAAAATGCATTAAATATAGCAAGTGAAGGTGGTGAATGGTATAGAAAAAAAAAGAAAATGTGTAAAAATAATGTATTTCAACATAAACCAAATCCTTCTTTATTTGGTCCTTGAAATTTATTAAATTTACCATGAATCATGAATAGTTTCAGGTTACCCCCAGCTTGCAATTTTTAGAGTTAACCTTTTTACAGAATGGTCACCCTTCTAACACAGAGGCGTTTGTGACTGTGCATATCTCATTGGATCGCTACCAGCTGGAAAATCAGAGCATGGAGCAGAACTCTGACATTTGCGCTGCAAAATCAGAGGAAACAATCAACTGAAGGAGATAAAGGAGAATCCTCCTCATTAAGGAGGAAGTGGTACAGAAACCAAATTCACTTGTGCAAAGATTCACTTTGCCAGCCAGCCCATCAAGGCAAAGAACTCCACCTACTCAGCCAGCAGCAGGAGGGATCTGGGAATTATAACTCGGAGCATTAAATTAATCAGAACACTGTTAGGAGTTGGCACAATGGGGGTTGGAGGGCCTACTTGGTGTGGAATCCTGTTTGGGGAAGAGCTGTAGGAGCAGACCAGGCTGCACTTTTGTTCTTGCCAGGGAAACGACAAAGACATCCAGTGACATTAGTGCCAAGTAAACACAAAACAATCAGAGGAGCTATTTTCTCCCATACTATGAAAGTCACCACTGTATTGAGGACAAGCACAAGTCATATGTTCCTCTTAAGTCCTACTTAATCCCTGCTTTGAGGATTTAAAGGACATTGAAGTGATTCATAAACCCTGCGCGTGTTGTCTGCACAAGAATGATTTTTACTCACCACAGAGACAGCTGAGCCATGGGAAATTCTGCAGTGAGTCTCATCACTGGCATAATGCTGCTGTGTTCAGGAAGGTCTTTCTGAGGCTCTGTCTCACTTACAGCTGTAGCTTTAACATCTTGATAATCCAAACTCTTGGTTTATGGTGTGCCCTGATTCCCCACGGGGTTCTGCAAGTAATGTATGTGTCTTACCGGCATCATTACATATCTGGCTGGGAAAGTAAGCCAAGGAGGAGCTTTGCATCAAGCACAAGCCAGGAATAAAGGCAGGAGGTCTCTTCTGACAGTTTATTGATCTGAGCCAGCATGACCAACTTCCTGTTTTCTGGGAGGAAAAAAAAAAAAAAAAAAAAAAAAGCAGGAAAGAAAAAAATTTGCTTGCTTTCAGACAATATGTCCAGATGGAAAATGGGCTGAAATCAGCAAGGTGGTGCCTAAATGTTGCTGCTTTTGAAGGTAACAACCAAACCGTGAAAGATGGTTTCAGATACCTTTTGTGTGAATTTATTTTTGCTTGGGTTTTTGGTTTATGCCTCGCTGTGGTGATCTGTTCTTGTTCCCCTTGCATATTTTTTGCAGGTTCCTTGGCAGTGGCTCCTGCATTTATCACAGCTCTGTTCTGCAGCACACAGCGGAAAGGAGATTGTTTGGATCTATAATTCTGTCAAACAACACTCCTTAAGATATTGTGTAACCTTAAAAAGGTGAATTTATGCTCTGGCTTTTATTCCTTTTTGTGCCTGAGACACTTTGATGTGTAAGAATCTTTCAGTAAAAGCAAACAAACGTGCACACCCATCACTTGCTGAGGCCATGAGCTCTGAGATTTTGTCAGGGGACTGATACCTTCATACCTCCTTTCTTAAAAGGAGAAAGAAAATGAAGGGCCCTATTTATAAGGGCCTGGAGTGACAGGATGAGGGGGAATAACTTCACATTGACAAAGAGTAGGGTTAGATTGGATATGAGGAAAAAATTCTGTGAGGGTGGTGGGGACCTGGCACAGGTTTCCCAGAGAAGCTGTGGCTGCCTCATCCCTGCAAGAGTTCCAGGCCAGGTTGGATGGGGCTTGGAGCAACATGGGATAGTTGAAGGTGTCCCTTCCCATGGCAGGGGGATTGGAACTAGATGATCTTTAAGGTCCCTTCCAACTCCAGTCATTCTATGACTCTATGAAATTCAAACCCACTGTGAGATGCAGAGAAAAACTGGTATTGTAAAAGCACCAGAGACAAACTCTGGACAGGGAAATCCTCTTTTTCATCCACAGAATAAATCCTAATTGATAAATCCTAAAACCTAGATAAAGTTCTAGATGCTGGATTCTAGTTCCAGACTGCTGGTTGTCACTTGTGACCCTCAGCAGCAGCAGTGTTAGCTTAGTCCAGACACTTTCCCTCCCCTTCCCATCTTGCCTTTCCTATGTAGATTGCAGTCTCCATGGAGCAAGAGTTTGCATGTCCATATGCTGTGTAATTCAGGTGGCCCTGATCCTGTGCCAGTAAAAGAATATAAAAATCTCCAGTTTGACACTCAGCAACGCAGCTGGAAAACTGGAGAGGGAGCAACAGTACCGTTTGTTCCTAATGGAGCATGACCTCTGCCTCTGTCCAGCTTTGATCACTACAGAAAAGAAATCTTTTGCAGGTCCTTTTGTACTGCTTCCCCTGCTGTGCTGTTCTTTCTTGCTCCTGGATAGTTCCCCAATAACTCCCAGCTCTCTGTCCCTGCTGGGAGGAAATGGTGCTTCCCGCCAGCAGAGATGTCCTGGATGCAATTATAAACCAGAGAGATCTCCTGTGGCATGAGGAATATTGCATTTACTCTGGGTATTCAGCAAGAACTGGTGATCCAAAGATTTCTGGCCCCACTGCAGCCCTCCTTTCCTTCAAATCCCCTCATGAGTCTTCTCCTATAATTCCACCTTCCATGCTGGAACACCTTCGGCTTTGCAGCAGATGGCAATGCAGCACTGCCCGCTGCCAAGATGAACCAGTTCGTTTTTCCATCATCTGCATCTTACTATGAAACAGCAGAAAAAGAGGGAAAAAAACCCCATTTGGCAGCTGATCTGTAGCAAGTTCTCTCCTGTTGTGGGGCTCTCAGCAATAAGAGCACATCGATTCCAATAACTCAGGAATAAGCAGATGAGAAGTCCAGAGACAGCTGGCCCTTATTGACATGGTGGATGTAGTCCTGAAGAGAATCTACAGAGTTAGCTGAAATTCCCACCTCAGATTCCTAAACAGCTCAGATTTTCCTGTGTTTTTCCCAGGGGAGGGGCAGAGAATGTCCCCCTGGTGCAGCATTTGAAGGGAACATTTCCTTGGCATTGTACCTTTCCTACCTGCTCTCTCCACCATCTTCCATCACATTGTATCTCAGCATTAGCGTGGCTTTTGCTGAGCCTCTGCACATGATGCTGTGGAATTAAAAACTTGAGCTTTTAGCAAATTAGCCTAATCAGCTTTTAGTTGTGACAAAAACCAAGGCAACCCTCAGATGGGGAACCAGGTATTACAGCAAAGAATGCACAAGGTATCCATGGGTAGATTTAGTTCAGTTAAAAATATCAACTAGAATTTTATCTCTCATTCCCTCTATGTGTTTTTAATGCCTTAAATAAAGGAAAATCAAGAGCTTTCAACTTGCTCAGGCCCACATTGAGTTAAAACTCATATTTTATGAAGGAAGAATTTTCTAATTTCCTATTATTTGGAGCTAAGTAGCATTTTCTATGGTCCACTATTGTAAATACAAGCACAGCCTTCCTTTCTCTGTGAAATCTGAATCTCTCTTAGAAAATAAACATGGATGGACACTTCAATATGGTGGTTCCCATTCCAAGACCTGAAGGATTTTACAGAGGTCTCTGTTCCTGCTCTTCTGCCTTTGGGCTTTGGAAGAAGGGAGCTAGGGAGCCAGACTCAAGCTCTTAGTGCAGTGCAAAGCCATGGCTTCTGGTGGATTTGCTCTTCCTTAGGGATGCCAGAAGAACAAAAAAAAGGGTCAGGGTGTTCAGATACAGCCTCAAGGAGCAGCCTCCAGCAGCAGGTGAGTGAGCAGAACTGAAAGATAGAGAGCATCATCCTTTTCCAGGGAGTTTGATGTCATTTTCAAAGTAAACAGCGTTGCTGATACAATGCAATGCTCTGTTGTAAATCAAATTAGGCAAGAGATACCAACATTTCAACATCCCCCCCAAAATATTCATGCATTCAAAACAAACAAACAACAGAGGGAAAAAGGAGCTATGAAAACATCATAGCTAAAATGTGCCTTTCATCTTCTTGTGTCAGGATCTTAAATATAATTATTACAGATCAGCAATATGCTATCCTGATGCATACTTGTGAAACATCTGTAAGAAATTTTTTTTTTACTTGGAAACAACAATAACCCACCCATGCAAACTATTTCACCTAAGTCCAACGGGTCATTTTATATTTCCAAATGCACAGAAAACTCGAGTCACTTGCAGACAAAGTACTTCTCCCAACCCAGTGGGATTCATTTAGGCTCTGCAGAGTTTTTGCTGAGCTGTGCTGGAGTTTTGACTCGTGTAAATCAGGATTTTCATGCCTGTGCTTGTCTGTGCAACAGAAATAGCAGGCAGTAGTGTGGACATAGAAAAAACTGACCTGGCTTAGAAGTTTAAGTTGAGTATCTTGGAGTACAAACCTGAGAAGTTAAGGGAAGAGAGTGTTCTCTGTGCTGCTTTTACAATGGGTGAAGCAACAGCAGAAATGCAGGGTGGACAGCTGGAGGTGTATTTCAAAGTACAGCAGTTAAACTCTCCAAAGCTTCCAGAGACCAACAGCACTTTATTTTCCTGAGCTGCAAGAACCTGCTGGACATGGGAGTCCCTGCATGGCTGAACACAAGCATTTGCCATCTGGGTATAGATAAAAAGACAGAGCGAATTATAGGATAACAGGCTTCAGTAAGGGTGTTTTAGACAAGATTCTGTGAAACAGCAAAGTGTGGACAGAAATCTGATGGTTAATTCTAAAGATTTGTCTACTCAGTGCATCAAAGTTTGACACAGTTCAGACACCTCAGATTCTTGGAGACAGGTATTTTCCTAAATATTATTGGTTTTCAGACACTGAACTTCTGTCTCCAGCTACAGTTGTGCAGTTGTGAGGTTTTTCCTCTTCTTAAATTTGTTATCCCAGAGGTGCTATCCCTGATGGGCTCAGCCTTGGCCAGTGGCAGGTCCATCCTGGAGTCACCTGGAATTGGCTCTGTTGGACATGAGGGAAGCTTCCAGCAGCTTCTCACCCCTGCTACCCAAGCTTTGCCCAGCAAACCCAATGCACCCCAAAATGAAAATAACCACAGTGAAACATTGCATATTTTTCTCAAATCTCCTCTGTGCATTTTTCAGGCTGAACCAAAGCTGATTTTAGAATATTACCTGTTCAAGGTAGGAATAGCTTCCCTGCCAGAAGCAATTCATGCTGAGTGCATTCTTTGAATGCAGGGCTGTCCTTTAGGGATCTGCTTGTACAATGCAAATATTCAAAGATGGATGTGGAAATAGAAAAAATCCTTTCATGCAGGCTCTTCATTTGAGCTTTCTTGTCCATAGAGAGTGGTGGTGCAAAGTTCAGTGGCCTAAACTTAAATTGTATCTTGTAGTATTTTGCTGTGTTTCATTTTCCTTCTGTGACTTTCCCAAGTAGATGTTATATGTCAAAATATGATCTCAAACAGGCTCATTTGCTTCACAGTGTTACCTTTGCCTAGCCAGCATTTGTTATGCTAAGTGAGTATCAAGACTATCAGCACATTCCAAGCCAGCACAAGCCAAGATATTTCCAGGTGACTGATAACACAATTGTTTCATTGCCAGATGTACAGGAACTGTGGGCACCAATCAGAAGCACCCCAGCATTCAAGTTTACCAGAACTTGAATTTATCGTCTTGAACTGAAATGTGAACAGTGAAAGCAGGTGTAGAGAATACGGATTGAGTGCAGTGTGCTTAGCTCACAACTGTCTCCAGCCATCAGAACTTTTCATTCAGAGATGGTCCACATTTGACTTTTGTGGAGTTATTTTTCAAGGTTTACATTCTGCAGTGACTAACAGAGAGAGGCTAAAGTCCCAGGCCAAGAAGGAACTGCAAACTGACTGTGCAAAAATATTAGAATGATAGAAAGGTTTGTGTTGGAAGGTACTTTGAAGATCATCTCATTCCACCCACCTGCCATGGGCAGGGACACCTTCCACTATCCCTGGTTTCTCAGAGCCCCATCCACCCTGGCTTTGGACACTTGCAGGGATGAGGCAGCCACAGCTTCTCTGGGCACCCTGTGCCAGGGCCTCACCAGCCTCACAGGGAACAATTTCTTCATAATGTTCAATCTAAATGTGCTCTCTGTCAGTGCGAAGCCATTGAAAGTTGTGCCAGGGCATCCTACTGTTGTGGTTTTAGTAGTGGGCAGGAGGCCATAAAGATGGCTCCTGTGAGAAGTTTCTGGAATTCTTCACCATTTCCAGCAGAGCCAATCTCTAATGGCTCTGAAGCTGATGGACATGCCCCTGGCCAAGCCTGGGCCAATTAGAAAGGTTGGTTATGCCTCTGTGATGACATCTTTAAGGAAAAATCAAAACAAAGCGTGCACGCAGCTGCCTTTAGTTAGAGATGGAGGAGGATGTGAGAACATGTGA
>VYZT01021084.1:33402-77484 GCA_013400735.1 Pomatostomus ruficeps
ACCCCCACACCCTGCCCCCCTCGCACTGTTGGTGGGAGAGAGGGAGAGAGAAGTGGGGAGGGAAAAGAAAGGTGTCTTTTAAAGGTTTAGTTTTACTTCTCATATCCTTCTTCTAACTCTGGTAGTAATAAATTTCACTTTGCAACTTAAGTTGAGCCTGCTTTGTCCTTGGAGCGTTTTCTCCCGGTTCCTTATCTCAGCTCATGGACCCTTGTGTTAATTCCCTTTTTTTTTTTCTTTCCCCCCTCTCCTTCCCTTCTCTGCCCAGCTGTGGCAGGGGAAGGAATGAGTGAATGGCTGCCCTGGGTGCCTTCCACTTAGCCAGGGTCAAACCACGACACCTACTTAAGAGATGATTACAAAATATGTCAAATAATGTTTATCCAGTCACAGCCAAAATAACACATTTTAATTCATAGGGCAACTCACAGCACCTCTACAGGAGGTAGAGTGAGTTGCCCTATGAATTAAATTCACAAAAGTGGTGAAGACGGTAACTGCAGAAAACTCATACTGGTTTACTAGGAGAGGAAAACTGAAGAGGGACTCTTCACAAGGGCTTGGAGTGACAGGAAAAGGGGGAATGAGTTTAAAGTGACAGTGAGGAAGTTTAGATTAGCTATTAGGAAGAAATTGTTCCCTGTGAGGGTGCTGAGGCCCTGACACAGGTTGCCCAGAGAAGCTGTGGCTGCCCGATCCCTGGAAGTGCTCCAGGCCAGGCTGGATGGGGCTTTGAGCAGGGGGTTGGAACTGGATGATCTTTACAGTTCATTCAAACCATTCTATGCCTCTGGGAAAGTGGTTTCAGGTGGTAAAACCACATCTGCCCACCACCCCCTCAAGTTTTATTTGAATAAAACAACACAGACCAAACATTGCTTTAGCCTTTTGCTCTTGGGATAATATTACCAGCTCTCCCAGGCTTGAGTGTAAGGAGCTTAGCTCTGCAGCATTATTGTGACTAATCCCATCAGAGACTGCTGTGGCAGCCAGGCTCTCCTAAGGCAGACGATGTGGAGGATCGTGGGGAATAAGGGAAAGGCAGATGGGGAAGCCCTGCATAAATCATAAAGAATATGAAATAAACATTTAAGAGCTCAATGAAAATCCCAGATAAAAAAACCCCCCATGTCTAGTCTCAGGCTGCTTTGCACCTAAAAATATCAAAATCCCATTTCCATTCTTTCATAGACTGAGGGAATGTAGATCTGCATCAGAAGAATCTAATGTGAGCATGAACCTATATGGGACATTTATTGCTGGACCTTCCATGAGTTTAAAATCCATTTTACACTTCAGAAGTGTTACATTAGTAGTGGAAAGTTCACTAAACAATGTGACTCCATCATCCTGAAAGTTACTTTTCCCTTGACCTCAGGGCAGCAAAGTTACCTTAGGAAAAGATTAATTAAAACAAGACTTTCTTTTTATTTTCTTTCTCTTGGGAAAAAAAAATCACCTGGCTGGAAATAATAGGATAATAAGAGAGGAATTCTGCTTTAGACTATGATGAAGACGAAAAACCTAGGACATTTCAGATTTTCCTATGATCTCCAACTGAGACCAAGAAAGAAATTTGTGCCATAGAAAAGGCCAAAGGATAGACCCAGCCCAGTGGGATAGATGGGAAGAGACCCTGGGCAAGGTTATAAATTTTCAAGAGAGAAGAGTGTATTACTGGGAATCTGCTGTAACTTTTCTGTGGGTACAAGCTTCCAGAGTCATGTAAATTTTGCTCTCTCCAGTGATTTTGATCCATATGCTAGGAACTTACCTGGTAAGGCAGCATTTTCTTAGCAAAAAAAAAAAAAAAAAAAGGAAAATCTCATTGAAAACTTTGGTTTCTGGAAGTATGTAGGCACTCAAAAATGATATTCATGAAGACTGGACAAAGTCACATCAGCTCATGATCTCAATCCACAGACAGGCCTAACCTTTGTCAGGTCTGTTGCAAGGCGTGTCAGAAGTACAGGGAGAGCTCACTGGGAAAACATAAAATTGCGTGAATGAACAGATATTTATCCACTCATATCTGTCCATCCATCCATTCACTGCTCTTGTGCACACCCTGACAAGACACGCTTCCAGTTTCCTTTCCTTCTCCCCTCACACCCAGGCAGTTCCTGGACATGATAATTATGGTAAGCCCTTAAATCCCAATAAATACTACCAAGCTGGCTACTCAGAGGCTTCCATGCCATTGACTTTTTAACACAGTAACAATGATTAGACTGTATTCCATCTGAGTACTTTTAGAGGTTTGCCCCTTGATTAGACTTAGGGAGAGGGAGGAAATGCTGTCAGAAATGGGAAGGAGATATTTCAGCCTGGAAAGAGATTATGTTTTCAAATTTTGACTTTCAGAACATTGGCAGGATAATAAACATGTAGAGATTCCTGGTTTTAGGCTCTGGTGTTCTTTCAAACACGGCAGTGACAGAGAAAATGATGTCTCTGCTGCTGTGAGGGCTCTGGGACACCCAGTGCTGTAGAAACTTAGTCTATCACTGGCTGACTCGTGCCCTGCAACTTGAGCTCAATTTCTGAGGCTGTACTTGCCGAAAGGGCCAAAAGCTTGGCTTGCTACTCATGGTTGTGCCTAAATTCCATTGCCCAGCATCGCCAGTGGATGTGCCCAAGATTTTCACTACCAAGAGCAAAATCAGAACCAGGGTGGGAGGCAGTAGAAACAAAACCAGGGATGCAGCACCTTCCACCCTCCTGCTGCATGTTGGGCAGGCATTGCCCCAGTCTTTTATCAGCTCTACCTGTCTCCTCTCTCCATCCCACTGGGCCAGGAAAATCATGCAGCTCTCTGCAAGTTTGCTGTCCAACATAGTTCACCATAAAGTTTAGGAAACACAAACTAGTTCCTCTTCTGGCCCAAACTCACAGAGCTCAAACACTTCCTCTGAGGGAAATGCCTTTTGTATCTTAAATTTCTCATGATTCAGAACTTACTCAGAGCCCTTCTTTCCAGCACATCTCACAAAAGACACCATTTAGTTTTGCTGCCTTAAGATCTTCCCATTCTGCAGCAGCAGAGCAGGACCAGGATGAGGAGGGAAATACCAGATAAGTGAATATTTGGCAGCCCAAATGGCTGAAAGGTGAGGAAGGGATCCTGGCACATGGTGAGTCAAGAAAAAAGAAAGTCAAGAGTCAAGAAAAAAAACCTAGGAAGGGTTGATAAACCTGCTAGTGAATGGGCTGGGTGGAGAAGGGCTGCAGGGGACCAGCAGTATTGCAGGGATTATGAAATCTTTAGAGGTCTATGGGTGAGTCGAGTGAAGCAAGGTTCATCAGATCCTTCTCCTGAATCCATTAAGTGACTCTTACAGAATGTGGATCTCAACAAATACCTCAGAACCAGGTGATTCACTGCCTTTTGGTTGCTGTAAGTGCTGTGGAGTTCTGTGGACAGCAAACAGTGATTCATAAAGGATGAGCAAGGCCCAGCAGTCTGTGGCAAGAGCAAGGCCACGGAAGCCCGTGTGTTCTCCATGTCACAGGATGGGAGTGACTTGCCAATCACTTTTCCTCCTTATTTTCCCACTGAAGTTTGTCCAGACATGTTGTGGTGTGTGTGTGGCTGCAGCCACCATGGCCCCAAAGGAAACAACATCAGAGCCCTGGCTGTCAGACCCCCAAGTCTAACAGCACTCCCCCTGGGTTATAGCAAGAGCCCCAAATCCTGTGTTCCCGCTGTTTGCATATTTCAAGTTGATGGGTTGCTGTTTTCCCCTCCCTGTTTTATGCATAGATTTATGAATATGCATCTCCTCACTGGCTTTTTTACAGTATTAAATTCTGTGTGGAATTCATACGAAGAATCCCACTCTTCTTCTTTGCTTTCACGTGTGCTTTTTACATCTGCGGCTAGGAAATAGCCCCTTTGGATGGGGAGAGCTTGCAACAAGTGAAAGAGTTGCTTTCTGTTGCACAGTCGGACCCCTGGGCTTTCCAGCCAAAACACGGCGCAGCCTCGCAGACACCCACAGAGGGATGCCACACTCCTGGCCACAACCATGGCCCCTTGATTTGTCATTTTGGACCAAGGCACAGCTTCTGGTTTGGGGCAGAAGGGCAGAAATAGCAAATACCAGTAGTACTGTAGCTCTTGATAGAAACTGAGGCTCTGGTTCTGCCAGACCAAGGAGGGCACAACAAGGCTATAGACAACAATCACTGTTCTTGTCTGGGAGATGGCAATATCAGGTGACTCAAAATGCATATGAGAGGGACAAAATAAAAAAGGCCAAAGAAACGTCAGCTGAAGAGGAAATCAGTTGAAAGGGCCAGTCTTAGATTCTTAGCAAACTGCAGTTCAAAGGCTTGATCACTGAGGATACAAAAAGGTAGATTTTGATAGTAAGGCTATTTTATATTCCTGCCAACTGGCCTACAAAAAGAATGTTTATGTTTCTACTGTTTTGAAATGTGATGTACCTTCCAGCCTGTGTTTATTTGTTGCTTATATCCCTACTCACTTCCACTCACACTGAATATATATAGAAAAATAGCTGTCTTTATAAATTCCAGCATCTCCCTCAGTGAAAAGCTTCCAGAGCAGAACATGGCAGCTGTTCAGCAGCACACAACACCCCTGTGCACCACTTCAGGGTATGAAGGACTGCAGATTCCCATATCCAATTGCCATTGCAAGATGAAGGAGTAGATACTTAGGCTACAATTAATCACACTGAATTTGAGGAGTAAGCTAAGGTTAATGGTCCTACAACACTTGAGAGAAGTGTAATTGATCTCTTAGAGAGCATAAGTGATTAGGAGATGGGTTTGTGTCACTGGGAAGGTAGTGCTGTCAACACCACAGTGTCCACTAGCAGTGTTCACAGGGCATGCCTTCAGCACCAGCCTAATGAAATGGATGTGCTTCATCTCCCACATCTGCCAGCACCTCATAAAAATGGACCTAGGCTGATTCCATTGCCTTTTGTGTAGGTCACAACTAGAGGAACTGCTCAAATAGGGATTCACACATCTCAAAATTATCCGTTTCCTGCTCCTCCCAAGGCCAGGCAATGCTGCTGACCCCATTTCATTACGTCTGAGTCAGAGCTACACTATTGCCTCAAGCACATGGAATTGTCATGATGCTGCATCCAAGGTGATGAAGCTTGAGCACAGAGGATGTGGCAAACTGACATCAAAGAATCACAGAATGGTTTGGGTTGGAAGGGACCTTAAAGATCATCCAGTTCCAACCCCCTGCCATGGATAGGGACACCTTCCACTATCCCAGGTTGCTCAGAGCCTCATCCAGCCTAGCCTTGGACACTTCCAGGGATGGAGCAGCCACAGCTTCTCTGGGAAACCTGTGCCAGGGCCTCACCACCCTCACAGGGAACACTTTCTTCCCAATATCCCACTTAAACCTGCTCTCTGTCAGTGTGAAGCCATTGCCCCCTGTCCTGTCACTCCAGGCCCTTGTCAAGAGTCTCTCTCCATCTTTCCTGTGGGCTCCCTTCAGGTACTGCAAGGCCACAATGAGGTCAGCCCAAAGCCTTCTCTTGTCCAGGCACAACAATCCCAATTCTCTCAGCCTTTCCTCACAGCAAAGCTGCTCCATCCCTCTGATCCCCTTGGTGTCCCTCCTCTGGACTGGCTCTAGCAGCTCCACATTCTTCCTGTGCTGGCCCCAGGGCTGCAGGCAGCTCTGCAGGGGGTGTTTCTGTTAATGTGAACTTGCAGACTTGAGCTAGTCCCATGATTGGCCTCCATCATCAGAGAATTCACCTCTGGAAATGAGGGAAAGAACAATAAAATTTTTGTCTGACCAGATTCACTACAGTTACCTTCCAGAAAAATTCTGAGGAAGAAATGTTCAACTGCAAACCTTTTCTTCCCAGCAAAACCACACTTAGCAAAATAAAGTCAAAGAAAATTAAACAAAAAGTTTAGGGAGGAATGGTAGTCCCTCCCTTTTCCATTGCCATTTTTATTCACAGATACATTTGAATTCATTACCTTGTCTGCCCCATCATACAAACTGACCAAAAAACCGAATGGTCTTTCTAATTCCATGCCCTTTCATAATACAGATGCATGCCAAAATCCCTTCTTAACAATTAGTTGTATTTCTACTTGAGCTTTTCACTGTAGAACAGAAATAGATATTATCTGACTACAAATGGATTGTTAGCAACGAGCAAATTAGAAGGCAGACAGATGCTGGGGCAGAAGAGATGTAGGATATAGTTCTACTTGGATTTTTAATCAGATCTAGGTGTTGTGCCCAAGTTAAGAAACACTGCAGCCACGGTGGACCTACCCAGGGCTGAGCAGGTGTTTAAACTGCTTCTGCAGGGAGGTGTCATTTCCAGCAGGCAGAAGCTTTGAGCCATTCAAGTGCACAGAAGATGCAGCCCTGTTAAGAACAGTCTTACCTCAACATCTTTCACCCTACTGCCCTTGGATTCTGAGAAACTTTTGAAAAGGATGTGTCTTTCAGCAGATGAACCCCTTGACTCTCTGGTGTCACGTGCATACCTGGATACCTTTATTAGAAAGGTGAATAAGTGACATTCTTCTATTTTCTAAGAACAGAAATGTAATTTTGCGGCCAAATGAAGGCAGCTGGATCCCAGCCACTGTCTGCCCATGCTGTTAGAAATTCCTCTGAAGTCCCCAGTGTAATTCAGAGTGATTCACAATGTGAAGAATGCACACGAAAGCTCTCAGAGCTGAGTGAGCTGCAGCTGGGAAAGATTTTGGCCCCCCCATATCTGTCTCCTCCTTCCCTCTGCTGAGCTAAAGCACCAGGCATTAAGATGCTGAGCCAAAATGTAGCATTTCCTGCTGGGCTCTGGTTTAAAGGCACTTGAAATATGACAGTGCAGACTAAAACTCATGTTTTCTTGATGGCAAAGAGAGGAGAAGGAAAAAAAACTTTCAAGGACGCAGCATTGCTTGGGTTATCTCGTCAGCAGCAGATACATGTTAACAGGACAATGAAGACTGAATAAAACCAATGCTCAGGTATTCCTGAATATTTGTGAGTGGTGTTCTCACTTTTAAGCCTTAAAGAAAGCTTATGACTTTGCAGTAGCACATCAGTGTGGCAGAGAATCCTGGCCACTAATTCTTCCATTAAACCTGCATCTTGCCTTGGGAACAAATCACATTAAATGGCAGGACAGAGACTAGAAAGGTACCTGTTTGTATTTTGCCAATTTAGCAATAGTTGAACATATCTTTAATCCTGGGTATGTCAGCCCATCACATTCGGGCTGGGGAATGTTCTGTTTAATACGTTTTCCATTGTTTTCCCAACAGAACTTGAAATCTTACTAAGGCAGCATTTGCCTTTTTTACAGTTCATTTCTCTGGTGCAAACATCTTTAAAAACAGGCAGTTAAGCAGTGTAAGACCACAGATGGGTACCATTAATCTTTATAAAATCGAGCAGAACCCCCTTGTTTTTCATCAATGGTGCAGCCGTATCAATTGTGTGTGTGAACAGGCCAGCACAAGGCACACACTGCCCATGTTCCCAGCATTAGTGCTCACCTTTCCTTCACCAGCCCATTAGAATTTGGGGCATTTGCCATCCTCTCTGGATGACAACTGCAATTCTGAACTTTCACACCTACAGCTGAGAGCTTGATTTTGAGGAGAACCACAGTAATGAATGAGGCAAACACTGCCAGGCTGTAAAGGGAAGTTGTGGCCAGCACAAAACACTGTCTAATCTGGTGTGACATGAGACACCTTTTGTCGTTATGGCACTTTAATTGCTGACTGTTACTTGTTGACTGATGTAATTTCATTTTGAAAAAGTAGATTGAGATCACACCTCAGGGTGGGGTGTTTTCAGGATAGTTAACTTTGCTATTATGTCAGTTAACATTAAGACAGGGAAAAAATAGCTTTTAAAATGAAAATATAAGTCTTACCCAGCAAAGCAAGCAGCTGTTCAAGCTTGGCTTCTTTCTTGATGTATATTTAGTCAAATGCACTGCAAGGGATCAAAAATAAAAAACCCCATTCCCCCAAACTCCCAGAGCTCACAGATACACAAACCCAGCCTAAAATCTGAGTAACAGGGTCTCCAATAGCACATACTTGCCTAGCTTTATTTAACACAAACCAACAAGCAAAACCTGGAGAAAGCTGCTACAATGCACTCTGTCCTCTGCTATCCCCACAAGTGCATGGAACAAGCCTGGAAGTCCAAGTGTTCTCAGATGGCCACAGTTTCTAGTATTTAATCATGCCAAAATTCACTTAAGCCCTTGAAAACAGACAAGATCAAGCTTCTGAAGTGTGGGAAGCTCCTCCAGCATTCACTCAGTGGCAATTTACTGTAACTCCAGTAATGAGTTCCTCCCATGAGGCACTTGCATATCTGAAGTACTATTTCCTGAGGCTGTCATGTCATTAATTTCCAGTGTTTATAGGCCAGTGGAGCTCTTGGATTTGCTGTGTGTAAAGGCTGGGAGATTCTAATGCATCTGCTGCAGTGCAGAGCAAGGGTATCAAGCCTCCAACACAACCTCTTCAGAGGGAGGGGTTCAAGCAGCTTTTAGGAAAAGAGGGGGAAGGGGAAGGGAAAGAGGAAGGGGAAGAGGAAAGGGAAGGCGAAGGGGAAGGGGAAGGGGAAAGGAAAGGGGGAAAGGAAGGAGAAGGGGGAAAGGAAGGAGAAGGGGGAAAGGACAGAGAGTGTTGCACTGAACCCTTTGTATACAAACCAAGGGCCTTTATCAAAATCTGCAGGATCTCCTATTTTCATTCTCAGAGGTGTAATTTTTATGATTAACACACACTTGGTGCATTTGATATCTGTTGAGTAGGATCTTTCCTTCAAATGCTGCCAGGAACTAGAAGTGCTGGGCAGCCCACGAAACTGACTTTACTCATGCAAAGGTTTAGTTTCACTGGATGGGTGAACCAAAGAGTGGACAGCAGAACCGCAGCTGGGGACTGTGAACTAGAGCCACACAGCTTTGCAGTCACTCGTAACGTGGCAGGAAAGCCAGTTTGGGATGCCCTGATGCATTCCCTGGTCACACTGAAGTTTGTTATGCATGGAGGTGTTGGTTCAAACACAGATACTTGAAGACCTTTTCCTTTGTGCCATCTTTTCCTGTTCCACTCCTGGATGTACCACTGAGATATTACCAAATTCCCTACCAGATTTTCCTTGGCAGATATTTCATATATTACACAGAGACAAAAGGCTCTGAACATGGGGTTTTTGGTAAGGTTCTGAATCTTTTATAGAGGGCTTAGAAATAATTTGTGCCTGATCCAAGTCACGCTAAAGGGTCCTGCTGACCAGAATCTGAATGGACTGTATTTCCTAACCTTGTGGTTGTAAACTCTTATCATCCAAACAGACCAAGGAAGTCCTGAGGAAACAAGAAAGGAGTCAAATCCCTCAGTTTGTTGTGACACAGAAGATAATTTTAAAATATTCTATTAAAATGACCATCTGAAATAAAACAAATATGCACCCATTCTAATATCTGAAGAAACTCTCTTCAGTTGGACACAGGAGAATTACTTGAATTTCAGCCAAGCAGGAACTCCACCAGCACTGGCTGTTCTGTTGTACACCAGTTCTGAAAATGTGTTAGGTCTGTGCATTCAGAAATTTTAATTATCAGCTTGAATTCAAATGTTGCAAAACAGAGGATACCCCTAGAATTAGGATTACAAGCATTGTGAAGAAATTTGCTTTCAAATTATCTTTTAAGCAGAAAGCTAAACACTTTCTCATTAAAATTAGTTTTTTTAACTTGGATTTTTAAACCCCCTCTAAGACAAATCAGATGGAGGAAATTTTCTTATATTCAACCTGAGTTCAAAATCTTCACTGTGAACCATTTCAATCTGAGTAACTCTGAAATAACCACTGCTATTTGTTGGTGCTGTCATGAAACATTTTGTTCCACATTGGAGCAATATCTCTCTTTTTTTCCCTTTTTTTTTTTTTCACTTTAAATCAATTGTTAAGCCTGAGTAGATTTTTTTTTTTTTTTACCTTACAAGTTTTTTAAGCAATCAAGTAAATAAAGAATGTAGGACTCCATCACCTCTTCTGTGAGGAGCTACAAAAGGATTTTAAGGCATCAGCAATGTGCCTATAAAAGTATGGATTCTGCCCAGAGGAGGGAAGATGCTGAAGGCAAGGCAGAAGGTTAAACAGGGGAGTAAGCAGCATGTCAGGGAATGCAGAGAATAGTGTCATTTATTTTTATCCAGAAACCTTTTCGCTTGACAGAACTGAAGAATCCCGTTTTATAGGAGGTGCCCATGGGACTTGCAGACTTAAAGCAATTCCATCTAAATTTTCAGCCAGAAAAACCAGTATTTCCATTTAGATATGTGTGTATTTGGTGGAGGGATGGCACCCATGGGGGTGGCCCTGTCTTGACAGGGGCGTTGGACTCGATGATCTCCACAGGTCCCTTCCAACTCAAACAGTTCTGTGATTCTGTGACCATAAATCATGCCACAGGATTTGGATCACAGCAGGACTTTATCACCAGAAAATTCCTCAAGAAGCCTAAGAAGTCCTCAGCGAACATGTGGTGATGTAACTGCTGTTTGATATCTTTCTTGTTGTTCTCCCCTATGGCACTCCTCAGGCAGGCCTGCTAGGCCGAGGGCCTGAAGGAGAGCCACACAAAGAACACACACAGACGCAGCAGGAGAGAGAGCAGGAAGAGAGAGGGCAGAGCCCTCCGACTTTATTTATATGTTTTCACACATCACCGTGGATTGGAGGTAGAAATCACCACCTCCTATAATCCACTTGGTCAAAGTATTTGTCAATCATATTTCTCCGCCCAGTATACTGGAATTCGTAAACACAGATACAATTTAGGAAAACATAGATAATAGAGAGAAAACAAGCCATGGCCATGACAGAGAAAGTCTCACAAGAAAACACTGAACACTGCAAAGTCAGGGCAACATTCCCCAGTATTCCTCTCTTTGTGAATCACACTTTTAGTTTTTGAAGGTCATATTTTTTATTTTAGAGTTCTTTTTGAAATAATTACCTTTTTTCTCTCAAAAAAGAAAAAAAATAAAATTGTGATTTATACCTACACCTCCTCTCATGCAGTTTTGCCTTTTACAGCCTAGAATTTTTGTGCCTTTCCGTAAAGTTAAGGATGCAGATCATTTATCTATTGATTCCTAACATTGCTGTAAGGAAGCGAACTTTCAATATTTGTGGTAGCAAATATTGAAAGTTCCTGGTTTGTGGTAGCAACCAGGCAGTCTAGATGAGTCCCTGCCTAAACATCCTACAATCCAAGCAGGTAGAGAAGATGTTTTATGGGAAAATGAGACATGGATTGATCATGCTTAGCATGTGATACACACCTGAGTGCTGGACACATCAGCCTGTCTCTGCCTTGGCTATCAGCACCCAACAGCTGTGGCAAAAGTGGGATTGGATCCTGGTTTCCTTGCACACATGGAAAAAGAAGTTCCAGTGCTAGGATCCTGCAGGTCTTTTAAAATAACTGTCCAAATTAAAAAAAAAAAAAAGAAATAAAATAAGCAGTGTTGTCTGGAAACTAACTGTAAAGACGTGGGAGATTTGCGGAATATAATTTTTTAACAAAATGTGACTTTCCTGACACCTGCAGCTCTCCTCTCAACCTCTGCAGTCCTCTGAGCCTTGGGAATGTCTGTTTATCACAGAGATTGGACAATGCACAAATTTTAGTCATACCCTTTGCCATCTCCCACAGGCACTGTGCCAGACAAATGAAAGTCACTAGTCTCCCTTCCAGTCATGCTCACTTGGAAGCTGAGCTCAACCACCCACCTACTTCCCAGCCCTTGTCAGCTTTTCACCTCTTCTCTCACCATCCTGCCGTTCCCAACGCCCCATTAAACCCTGCCTGTGTGTCTGCTGCCTTGCCTTTGCCCAAGAAAGCTCAGCACTTCGAGCCTCGATAAGTGGATTTAACCTTCAGCACGAATAGCAAGTCTCACATGACTCAGGCATGCAATTAAGCTTCGCAAGATAAGGGGCTAATTAATTTAATTGCCAAACAGAAAGAGGGAACTCCTACTCAGGTTTGCCTGAAATCATGTCGTTAATTAATTATTTATTTATTTGCCATTTTACTTTGAAACCAGAAGGTAATGGAAATGTGAACAATAGCTCCCTGCTCCTCCCTTTAAATTCTGATTTTTCAGGTCAAATGGAAGTCTCTCTTTTAGTACATGTGGGAGGGGAAAAAAAGACTTTCTGATGTTCCAGATAGAATTTTAAAGGCTTTGCTTTTACTTTAATCAAGGAGTAGTGGGATTAAATAACAATTAATACATTATCTTCTATCATGAGACCTTTGCACTAAACGTGATACTATTAACAAATAGTTCTGTGGGAAAATGTTCTGAAATCAGGTGGATTTGGCTAACCCCACTGGAGACATGTTTATTAGTGACTGACCCAGGATTCTTATAACCAAGAGGATTTAGAACATGCCTGATTTTAAGTGGAGCAGTTCAATGAATATATATAATATCTGCTCAAATAGTTAAGGTTAAAAAATTGCATAACAAGCATTTGACTAAATGACAAATCTAAATCTGGTTCTCTGAAGAAATATTTCTATTTTTTTCCCCAGTTTTCCCAAGGAATTTTTGCAAAATTTGTGTGTTGGAATAAATGTTGTTAGTACATTCCAACCTGTAAAATGGCCTGAGTTGGCTAGAAGTTCTCCAAAAGTAAGTGGAAGCAAAAAATTTATTCTTTCTTCAGAATACATTTTTCCCAGCTTTGCTTTAAGTCTGTTCTCATGACACTGAAGATCATTTTTAATGTACAAGTATCCTTTTATCATGAAATTCAGTGTGGAAATGGTCCAGCATTCATTCACTACTTCTGTCCTGGAGCAGTGAATAACCACACTTAATAATGTATTTGTTATCTATCTAGTAACAGTTTCTGCAGCATCTTCTGGAATGATAACACCCAGAACAGCAGGAAAACAGTCAACTGAGCCAGTCATTCCAACTCTGTAGATTCATTGCAGTCTCATCAGCTGTTTTCTTGTCCAACATAAAATGCATGAGCAAATGTGCCTGTCCTCGAGACTCGTCTGAGGAATTTTAAAGCTTCCCAACAATGATCACTGAATCACAGACTGGTTTGGGTTGGAAGGGACCTTAAAGATCATCCAGCTCCAACCCCCTGCCATGGGCAGGGAAACCTCCCACCAGACCAGGTTGTTTGGAGCTTCATCCATCCTGACCTTGAACACTTCCAGGGATGGAGCAGCCACAGCTTCTCTGGGAAACCTGTGCCAGGGCCTCACCACCCTCACAGGGAACACTTTCTTCCCAATATCCCATTTAAACCTGCTCTCTGTCGGTGTGAAGCCATTGCCCCCTGTCCTGTCACTCCAGGCCCTTGTCAAGAGTCTCTCTTCATCTTTCCTGTGCGCTCCTTCAGGTCCTGCAAAGCCACAATGAGGTCACCCCAAAGCCTTCCCTTGTGCAGGCAGAACAATCCCAGTTCTCTCAGCCTTTCCTCACAGCAGAGCTGCCCCATCCCTCTGATCATCTCAGTGTCCCTGCTCTGGACTGGCTGCAGCAGCTCCATGTCCTTCCTGTGCTGGCCCCAGGGCTGGATGTAGCTCTGCAGGGGGGTCTCACCTGAGCCGGGCAGAGGGGCACAATCCCCTCCTTCACAGGACAGAGAATGGTAGAGAAGAGCAGGCCAGCAGGCAGTGCCCCTCCTGAGCTGGATTTCCCCAGTAAGGGAATCTGTGGCCTCTCCCTCTCTTGGAAATGCCGAAATGCATTTCAGGTCCAGGATGAGAAAGGAGAGACTGGACACCCTCTTGGGCAATTTGTCTCTGTGGGAGATGGAGCAGCAATCAAGGTTCTGAGTGGCAGTTTGGAACAAGGCTCTGCAGCAGGATACAGGACAGGGATAAGTTAGTCATGAGCACAGATGAGGAGTAATCCTGCATTAGTCACACCACAGATAAGAAGAGCTGGAAAATGATGACATGTGAGCCTCATGTTAAACCCACTTATGCTTAATTTTCTGTGCTGAATATAAATTGTTCTAAAGAACAACGCATTCCTACAGAACAATTCTTCACATCATGCCACTAACATCTCTGTCAGCTTGATTTAGGCCATTTAAATGTCAGTAAGACAAGTTAACACTGCCTAAGGGCAGCTCTGTCCCATGCACCAGAAATCTTGTTCTATCATATTCTATTTTCCCACAGTGCCTCCTGGAAAGACGCAACTTTTGCACGCAGGGGTAGATTTGCAGTGGGGTCACAGGGGATGGGGATGGTGAATCCCTCTTCTCCCCCAGTATTCTTCCCCAGTGCAGGATGGAATACAAAGAATTAAGATCTAACATGACCTGGTGTATCTCTGCCACCACCCTGCCCCTGCTGTACCCAGCCTGCCATGTGGAAATGCTTCCTTTCCACTCATTCCAGCCCTGAATGCCTTGATTCCCCAGAGATGTGTTTATATGTCCCCGAAAACCCAACTGAAAAGCCATGGATGATGAGGGAGCACAAGTCAAGTTTCCCATACAAATACAAGGTGCCCATGTGCCCTGCTGCCGCGATGCTCAGGTGGGGGCACTGGGTATCCGCTCACGGTTCCAGGGACTGCTGGGCTGCTCCAAAGGCATGGGTGGGCTGGCAAAGTTCCTGCAAGATTTCACCCAACCCACCGATGGTACAGGCATGCCGAAGAAGGAGAGACAAGCGGAGGGGCTTTTCCAGATGGTTTATTCGGCACCGGGGTTGTGCCAGGGAAGCACTGACACAGCGTGTTACAGATACATAAATACCAACACGAGGGGGCAGGGGAAGGGTACAACATCCAATAGGGGAGCAGTGCTAGGTTTGAATTTGGCGGGTTTTGTATAGGATTGTGCAATACAAAGCCCTCTGGGGGGAAAACAGATACCGAGGGGGGCGAGGGGAGCAGCAGTGCCTGGCCATGAGAAAAACAGAAATCTGGCCAACACCACACCGCAAAACCCTGCAGCAGCTTTGAATGCCAAAAGACCCACAATTTCTACCATCAGAGAGGATTATTAGACATTGAAAACACAGAGAACACCATAAGCCACAGAATCACAAAGTCAATTAGGTTGGAAAAGACTTCTAAGGTCTTTGAGTCCAACCTTTGACCTGTCCAACCTTTGACCATGCTGGTCACAGAGAAACTGGGTTTTCAAGGAGAGAATATTCCTGAGAGAAAGGGGAGTTACTGTGTTGATTTCTGAGGATGGAAGTTCAACATAAAAAGCCATAATGAATTTTTCTTTTGACAAAAGTGGGTGTAGAACCTGACAGCATTAAAGCCTCCGAGGTGAAATTTGCAAATGGTAGCAGATTATTAGGAGCATTAAGAAAAAAAGTGCAGAAAGCTGCAGTGCTGAATTAATGAAGTGCTGCCCTCTCAACCACTCACAGCCTGTGTGAAGGGAGGCTCTGAACCCCCTGCCACAAGGTCCCCTTACCTGAAGCCACCGGGTTGCATGGTGCAGATAACACTCAACCAGGTGCTTCCTACCTGCTGAGGTTCCAGGTTTGTCCCACCAGCAGAAGAATTTTGGAGCAGGTGCTCAAAGGCACCTTTGAAGGACAGTTAAAACAAATTTTGTAAACAAACAACCTTTGGATCCTGGGAGAGCTGTACCTACTTCTGCAGCTTTCTCTAAAGGTAACGTGTAGCCTGAGACTCACAGGAAATATATTTTACCCACCCTTCTGGAGACTGAACTTCTGAAGCACTGTCACAGCATTTTTTCCTAATGACTTTGTGTATTTGTCCTTGAAGAACAACAACAGCTTTGTTGGGGGGGGGGCGGGAAGAGAAAAATATTCTCCGAAGACGCTGTTTCTGGAGGTTACTTTTAGAAAGCCTGGAGTCTGCTGCCACTAAAATCCTGCCTCTGGTTTGCATGTCTTGTTCACACAGGGCAGTTAATGCCAATAAAAGGACTAACCAGCACTAGCAAGCAGCTGAGCAGCTGTGACAGATAACCCAGTGAGTACGGGGTGGATTGTGTTACAGCAGGGAAGGGGGATTTGTAGCTTGGTGTTATATTAGGATGCTGTTTTCCCATACGGGGAGCAAATTCTCCAGTGGTTAGATCGAAGCAGGGATCGAATTTATTTGTACTGAATCACTCCTTCTGTCCCCAGCCCAGAGCACCCTCTCCCTGGGAACAAGGCAGCCTGAAGATATTAATCTCCTAGCACACATGCCTGGGTGGTGAATAAGCCAGACACCTTAGCAGGAGGTTTCAAAGGCATTTCCCTGCAGCAGAGAACTGATAAAACTCCTGTCTCTTAGGTTTTTTACTTTCTCATGGAAATAAAAGTACTGGGACTGGCACAGTAGCATGCACCCCTTCCCTGCAACCCCCCTGCCTCACATGCTTCAACGTTGCCATCTTTCCTTTGCTCACCCTGGATTTCTTTTTGGGGTCTCTCTCTGAGTCCCAGGCTTTCCATTTAACCATACAAAGGTCTGCTCTGCACAGTCACTCTCTTGTCTGCTCCCTGCTCTCTCAATTTGTTCTTAACCTCAGCCTTTCCCTTCCACGTCCCAGTGTCTTCATTTACCCAAATTCACCTTTCTCTATACCCCACCCTGCTGCAGACCCTCCTTCACTGTCTCCCAGCTTCCCCTTTCTGTTTCCATTGGCTTGGCTTACACTCTCAGCATCCCTTCCTTCCTCCTTCTCAGAGTTACCCTCAGTATGCCCTGCATCCCCTTTTGCCATGACCATCTTTCCCACACCAATACCCTGATCTGGTATCCAACAGGTGCCCCCCTGCCATCTCCAGGCATGGCAAACATCAGGCTGTGCAAAGCATCCCTGTGAAGGTTGGGAATCTCAGAAACCCAAGGCAATGCTGTATGAGCTGAGCTCTCTCCAAGGGCATGTCTGGTACTGCGGGGTCTGGGCTCTGTTTTGCTCCTGTAAAGACCTGTGACTGCAGCCTGGAGTACAGGGCAGCCCTGCCCTCAAGCAAGCAACTTCAGGCCTTGCAATCAACCCACAACGAGGGTAATTCTGCATTTTTCTTGCAGTGTCTGCTTGGTGCCAACAGGGTCTCCTCACTTTGCAGGGAGTAATGCAGATGTGGATCCATCTGAGGCATGGCCTAAAGATTGGAACATTCCCTGTGCTGCTGCATAACGTGGGTTTAGCTTTCGGTGTCTTCCAAGGCAAAGCTATAAAAGAGTTTAACTCTCTTTGCTAAAGGGTTTGTATTCCTTTCTGTCATCCCTCTGTGTTATTGTTGTGTCTTTCACTAATACCTTCTCTCACTAATACCTCCTTTTCCTTTCCTCACTCCCCTCTCTTCCATCCAGCCAATTTACAAACTCAGTCATGATGGCAGAGCCATGGGGGAATGGCAGAGCTGTGGGGGAATGGCTTCACACTGGCAGAGAGTGGGTTTAGATGAGATATCAGGAAGAAATTGTTCCCTGTGAGGGTGGTGAGGCCCTGGCACAGGTTGCCCAGAGAAGCTGTGGCTGCCCCATCCCTGGTTGTGTTCCAGGCCAGGCTGGATGGGGCTCTGAGCAATCTGGGATAGTGGAAGGTGTCCCTGCCCATGGCAGAGGGGTGGGACTGGATGATCTTTAAGGTTCCTTCCAACCCAAACCATTCCATGACTCTATGAAGGAGTCAGGAAGGCAGCATCCAGCTTTGCAAATGAGGTCATTACAGGGAAAGCTGGAAATTTAACCCAGGCCCAGGTAGGATTGGGCTGACTCTCACGGGGTTTGTTTCTCAGGATACATCCAGTCTGGGTGTGGTCACACTGTCTGCAAACACAGCTTTAGCTCTTAAACCCTGCTCTTCTTCCCAGCACAGATATGAAATCCAGCAGATAAAAACCGGGATCCTCTCCCTGTGCCTTTCCCCATAAAGGAGAAATTTCTGTTCCCTGTGGAAGTTGGTTGGTCTGTATGTGCTGCTTGCTGTTCATTCAGCCAGAGTGCCAGGCTGGAACAAGCCCTAGCTTGTGTTGTTTGTAAAGGAATTTTCAGCAAATTTTCTGCAATAAAATGTGGCCATGGCAAAAAGAAACCTTTCATGGCAATGTTTTCATTCAATGAAAACTCTGGGGATGCAGAATCCTGGGTCCAGGAGGAAAACCCTGATAATAAGCAGTGTGAAAGAGTCTATTTTCCTTGTGTACAAGTGGGCTTATTTCTCAACAAATGGGAACTTCATCCTGGATCTTCTGTCTGTCCTGTACCTGAGCAAAGTCACATCCAAAGGGATCTTTCTACCCCAGGCCAGGTGTTTCACAGTTTTCCCTGCTAGAGTGTATCTAACCTGCATAAATACTTAAACACTTGCTGAGAGAGGAGAGCGTTTTGCAAGAGATTGATTTGACAGTGCTGTTGTTCAGGCGTTCACACAGGATGTGGGAAACTGAGGTTCAGCCCCCTGCCTCAATGAATATTTAATTATTTATGGAAAGTGGAGCAGCTGCAGTAGGGAGGAGTGAGACACAGTAATGCCTTTGGAGTTGGGGCACTTATAGGAGATGTTGGAGAAGGCAGAGAAGATCTCATGCCCACCACATTCCTGGGGACTATCCCAGCCATGACTGGCTCACTTGCTCTGCTACCTCAGGGGAGACCTTCTGAGCTTGCTCCTGTTCCACTACAAAAGTTTTAAAACCTCCGTGTAGTACAAATTACTCCAGTTCTGGCATTTTTCAGTTTTTCAGACCTCTGTTTTTCAGTGTTAATGTTCTTTAACACTGTACAAATATTTAAAATGAAAATGAAAAGATTTCTGTCTTCCCTGTGACCTGTCAGGTCATAATCAGCCTGAATTCCAGGGCCTACTGGTCTCTGGGGCTCCTGAGTAGTTCTGTGACTGAAGAAAAAATAATTGAAAAGAAAAAAAGAAAATTAATGGGTTTTATATTTGGTTTGGACAGCCATAACGCTTGAGGTCAGGCTTGCAGGAGCAATTTCCGTAGACTAACACTCCCACGCTGTGTCTTATAATGTCTTTAAGGGTCGGGAAAGGAGGTTGTAAAAATAAAACACCCCGTTTAAAGAAACATGAATACTGTGTTCTCAGACCTCACCACAGAGGTGTTGGCTTATCACCTACAGGTACTCCTCATGCAGCCCAGGAGCCTGGGCTCAGTATTCCACAGGAAGTCTACATGCAGGGGAAGGAGTGGACAATGTGTGGTAGGTGGGGTGAACTTTGGTGTCTCATGGTGTCTCTGGACTTTCATCCCAATCCTTTACTCTCCTTCAATTTGTCACGTCCTTTCTGCTTGCACCAGGTCAGAGAATTCCTTCCTTTATAGTATCTCATGATGTGAAATCCCAAAGCTTCACCCTTGCTTATGTTCACACAGTCATCCCAGGTCATTTTGGCTTGGCCACTGTAGTCCTCAGTGTGGAGTTTAAGCCTGTCAGATCTAACTTTGTTGCTCCTCCCCTCAGATACAGGTGCCCCTGGCTGCCTGACCTCAGCTAACATTTTTTTTTCAAAGCTTCCACCAGCTAAATGCCCTCAAACCCATAAAATTCTCCTTAGAGCAAATAGATTGTGCAAAGCTCTCCTGGCTTTCTGAACTATCTTGGAGCTCACATTTATCTCTCTGATCCATCACTTTGCCATTATCTTTCTCCCTGAACTCTGATTTTACCCTCTTTAGTTTGCTGCTCTCCCCATCCCCTGCACCACCACCATATATTCATATCACTGCTCCCTCATCTTCCTGCTTGCTGAAATCCTCTCGGACTTAGCAAGGAGTGTAAAACTGAAGGTGTTTCTATCCATCAGGGACACCTGGCAGACAGGGATAGCTCTGCTTTGAGGCAGGGAAAGTCAGGAACGAGTCAGGAATGGCACTCAGACTTCCCATCTGATCTGTGACCGGAACAGCAGAGGGGCAGCTGTGGCTCAAAGTAGGGCCCAGGTCAGATAGGCTGCTCCTAGACAGGAGATGACTGCCTGCAGCCTGGAGTTAGGACAGCTCAATTCCATGCCTGGGCACTTGAAGGCCTTTCCCAGCACAGGCAGTCACCTTCCAGCTCCCAGGAATGCCCCCAGACAAGGGCAGGGTTAATGCAACTGACACAGCCTGGCTGCCAAATCCAGCAGTGTCAAGGACCTTGTTTTTATCTTGACTCAGTTCAGAAAACCTCCTGCTTGTAGGCAGGGTAAGATACGTCCTATTTTGCTGCTTTGTGAAATGCCATTTAGCAATAAACATGTAGCAGAGGAGGTGAAATTGGTTACAGAATCCATCATCCTGACCTTTGCAGGAAGTAAAGCTCTGCTCCGGAGCTCATCAACAACTCACAGCATGATTTACTGCTGGGGCTCCCTAACTATGCTAATGTAACTCTATTGATTTCTGCAGATTTGCAGTGGTATTACATGGGAGGAACACGAAAATAAACTGAGGACTCAATGTGATGAGGGGACTGTGTGACAGAAAGCTTGCCTATATTTTCCAATTTTATCAGCTGGCCTAATGAAAGTCACTACTTCTTCATGCAGTCCTCAATGCTATCAGTCCAAACACAGTGTTAGTTTAAAAAAGTGATAAATTACCTTCTCGTTCTGCTGTCTGAATCTAAAGCTATTTGTGAATTACTGCCAGTAGGTATTTCGAGAGAAAAAAATAAGAAGAAATTAAAATCAATTGAGCAAATGCCTCTAAGTAGCACAAACAAAGGAAGATTTGTAAATGACCTGTGCTCAGCATATCTGTCATCAGCAGGGATGACAATGTTTGGCTGTATTTTTCCAGTTGATATGTAACCACCCTGGAGAACAGTGAAAGTTGGCTGACATTATTGTGCTGCCCCTTATTTCTCTATTTGTTTGTTGAGGTTTTTTTGTCTCTGTACTGAACACAAATGTTCTCCTTTGCACTGCTCCTTTGACTTTTGGTTCATGCTGCAGAAAGAAAAACATTAATCCTTTGACAGCTGCTATTCTGGCTTATCAAAGACTTGCTTAAAACACATTAGAGTCAAACGAAGGCTGCTGTGCAGCAAGCAGACACAGGACAACAGGGTGAAAAGATGCAAAAACAACTCCTTTGCAAAGCAAAGTTTAGAAAGCAGATTTTAGTGTGAAGCAGAAAAAGATGGACACATTAATTTGACCATATGACTGAGAATAAGGAGCACAAAGATTCTTCTCACAGGGGAAAAATAAATCCATGGGACATCCTCAGCTGGAAGAGCATATTCATTAAATTTCTGGCAGTGGATTCTCAGTAGGACAAAGAAAGGGTGACTCGTTTCTTGACAGAGCAAGCTTTGTACTTCACACTTTGTCCAGAAGCCTGCTTTGATCTCAGTGTCTGGCTGCTGAGACCTGCATGGATTCATTTCCACCACAAGGTCCTGTGTACACCTTCTTTCAGGATGATGCCTGTCTAAACAAAGCCATGAATTCAACCACTGGCACTTCCCTCACTCCATGGAGTTATCCCTAATGCCAACTAGAAATGGAAGCTGTGCATTTGTTCAAAGGAAGTTTCTGGATTTTGGCAGAATATGGAATAGGGAATATTTTCAGGGCAAAACGATTCTCCACCAAGCAGAAGAGGAGCTAATATAATGCTATGGGGATAGAATAATAGTATTACAAAATTTCTAGGAAATACTAGGCCATCAGCAACACCATCTCCATGCAAGCTCAGAAGACCAAACAGGAAAATGATCTAGAGTTACTGAATTTCACTGACCCAGGCCAAAATCTGAGATTCCAACAGGAGCATGTTCATTCAGGGTGGTAAGGGATGGACCTGCAGTACCAGAAGCTGTTGGAATTCAGCTGACAGCAACTCTGAGTTACAGGTTAGTTGGTGGCCATAAGATGGATCCAGAACTGACATTCATTCATTCATTAGTGGGGACACAAAGGAATGTTTTCCTCACCCTGCATCCATCAGCTCAGTCTTGAACAGCTGGCAAGACTCGTGAGGCACAGGCATGGCTACCCAAAAGCAGGGAGAAATTCAGGGAACAAGGGAGAAGAGCTTTCCTTAGGTTCCCATGCTGGCTCCCAGTTAGCCTTAGAACCTGCTGCAGAGGACCTTGTCCCTTGCCTTTCACCCAAGGTGCTGCCTGTGGAATATTTAGTTCCACAACTTGGTTGGTCCTCTAATCCACACACACTCATGGTGCACTTCCAGAGGTTTTCTGGTCTGTCAGACCATGAAGGGGAATAAAATAGCACACTCAGGCTGCCTTCCCACTGCAAACAGAGAGGGTCAGACTCTCAGACCACAACAGTAGAGTGTGGTCAGTCCTCTGCAGCCAAACATCTCCTCAGCCACTGGGCCCATTGCTTGCTGATTTCCAGCATTATCAGGGAATACTGTCACTTGTATCAGCCCTCAATCCTTCAAATCCCACTGCGAGATGTGGGAGACAGTACGATGGCACCCACCAAAGTAAAATGAACCCCATATCTCTGCCTCTGGGGGCTGTGACAAGAGTAGGGGCGTGGGACTGTCCTTTTTCTCAGGCTGGGAGGGAAAGAGTGATGAGCATGGGAGAGCAGCTGCAGGAATCCCAGTCTATGCTTCCCATTTCTTATTCTGCCTGGGAAACCCCTCAGACTGAAGAAGTGAGTCTGAGGGGTGGTGAAGCAGGAGGATTAGGGACAGGGGGCCTTTGGTGTAGGAGAGGGAAGTACAGGTGCCGTGCAGCTGTGAATTCCAGGCTGACAGCAGGCATGGCAGGACTGTCATGTTCCCACTCTGCCTGGAATTACCTCACTACCAGCATCTCTTCCACAAAAGCTCTTTCACACCTTCTACAAATGTGTAACAATAAACAAACTCCCACTATGGATAAAAAAGCTCTGCCAGTGTAAGAAACCTCAAGCAGGTTTTTTTTAAGCTGAAAAAAAGTGCACAAAGGTTGTGCTGGTTGTTAAGCTGTATGTGCATAAAGAATTTGTGACTTGCTCCCACTTTGCACAGGACTTACCCTGGTTTCCCATAGGTTTGTGCAGGTATATTGCAAAATACCCCTTTTACTCCCTTCAAAGCAAAACATTTTTTCTTTGCTTTGAAGTCAAAAACACTCAAAACTTTAGAGTGTTTGCTCTACAGTGGGTTGAGGTCATCCTTCATGTTCCACTCAGAGTCCCTGCAAAACTGAATGGAGAATTACACAGAATCATGCTTGAGTATCTGCTGAGATTTTGTGGGTACAGAGGCATATCCATAGGGTGAACCAAATTCCATTGTTTATTTGATTCATTCCCAGCCAGAGAGTGAGGCAGTTAAACAAGTCAACACAACTGGGATTTTAATTCAAGTTTTCCATTGAAAATTTTCATGGCTTAAAATCATGTCTTTCTTGAAACAGTAACATGCAATAAAGTACAATACATGCCCTCTGCCACTAAGCAAAAACCAAAAACTACAAAAAGCTGTGTGTTTTCAACTCAGATGCTGGGAGTTCTTGGGTCCAATGCAAGCACGATGCACTTTGGTTTGCTGTGGATACTGAAAAGCTGCTAGCAGAAGGTTTTCCCTGCTTCTTGCAGTATTCTGTGAGAATCTCTCCTTTCTCATGCAAACTATGAAAACAATAAGATGGTTTTTGTAAATAGTATCTGAACACCTGCTGTTTTTCCAGATCTGTTTTTGATTCAAGACACAGCGTGTTTGGAACTGGGTGTCGTAGGACTACAGCCAATGACCCCGGGGGGTGGGTGACCACTGACCAATCACCTATGGATTTTTAGCACATATAAGGAGGGTTGTAATAAACGCTCTCTCTCGCTCCTTGGACTGGCTGTGTGTCTGTGTGAACTCGCTCCGTTACTGGTACAACAGCGACAGTTTGCCTCCTGTTCTTCAGGGCATTTCTGTCTGAGTGTAAGTGCTCAGTGGGAATTAGAACATGAAATTACCTGAGAGGAAGCTCAGAGCCTCAAGGTCTATATAGACACCAAAATGTGATAGAGAAACCGTTGCCATAAGAAAGTTCATCAGCCTTGTGGCTGGAGTAGAAAACAAGGGAAAATTATTTTCTCATAACTCTAAAAGATCCTTCACTACATAAACACCTCAAGCTGATGTTGAGCTGAGGAGGGCTAAAGGGTTTTGTGAAGGTATGCACAGGAACACCACCTGCACCACGTGATAGTTGTATCACCTCTACTCTGCACTGCAGGAAATAATAAAATCACAGAATGATTTGGGTTGAAAGGGATCTTAAAGATCATCCAGTTCCAACTGCCCTCCATGGACAGGGACACTTTCCACCAGACCAGGATGCTCAGAGCCCCATCCAACCTGGCCTGGAACACTTCCAGGGATGGGGCAGACACAGCTTCTCTGGGAAACCTGTGCCAGGGCCTCACCACCCTCACAGCAAAGAATTTCTTCCCAATATCCAATCTAAACCTGCTCTCTGTCAGTCTGGAGCCATTCCCCCCCGTCCTGTCACTCCAGACCCTTGTCAAGAGTCTCTCTTCATCTTTCCTGTTGGTTCCTTCAGGCACTGCAAGGCCACAATGAAGTCCCTCAGGAGCCTTCCCTTGTGCAGGCAGAACAACCCCAGTTCTCTCAGCCTTTCCTCCCAGCAGAGCTGCCCCATCCCTCTGGTCATCTCGGTGTCGCTCCTCTGGACTGGCTGCAGCAGCTCCATGTCCTTCCTGTGCTGGGGCCCCAGGGCTGCAGGCAGTTCTGCAGGTGGGGCTCAGCAGAGCAGGGCAGAGGGGCAGAATCCACCCCTCACTCAGAGTATCTGCACATTACTCCTACTGCTGGTCTTCACAGCATTTCAGATGGGGTTGGGAGTCATCTACAGGAGCTCCTCAGACCTGTGCAGCAGCAGAAGACTCACAAGAAAGAATCAGTCATTGCTTTGTGAGGGGATGACTGCAAATACAGGCCTGGCACGATGGGTGGTGCCAGGCACCTTGGAGCAAGGGCCTTGCTTTCTCCAACAAACTATCAAGCTAAGGGCAAGATACATAAAATCACGACTTCTAAAAGGATATGTAAGCCTCCAGAAAAAGAGAGTGGGGCCACACTCCCAAAGTCTTTGGCAATCCTCTCTGGGAGCAGTCCTGATATAAACCCGCTCACCATTACAAAAAATAAGAACTGCTTGTTTTGCAGTGGAAAAGACACCTCAATTTTTCAGAGAGGAGCAGAAAGGGTAGAAACTGTTTAGGAAAATATCTATCTTCATTGCATTTCAGGATGCTGAGGAACACTGGAGATGTGGCAGTGGTTTTGAGTCTTGAAATGCAGATGTAAGGAAAGAAAAGGAAAGTTTGTTTCATCTGGAAGTGGAGTGCAGAATAATTACCTGTCCCCCCTGCCTTCAGTGTCACACAGATGCAGGCAGGGGGAAGAGTTTTGCTGAGGGAACTCTCAGGTGCCACCGTGTTTGCCTCAGAGTAGATGCATTCAGGTGTTTTAGAACTGTCCCTGTCTGAGGGGGATAAACAACTGAGCTGTTTCAACTGGTTTAAGAGCGGGCAAATTTCATAACTCCCACCTTGCAAACAAAGATACGAGACCAAACTGAAGAAGTTCCAGTTCAGGTAACAGAGGAGGCACCATAAATTCAAGCTTTACAGTCCCCTCTGTCACTACTGACCTGGAAAAAAACAGTAGCTAGGCAAAGTGTGGCTTCACCAGGAGATACTGCTGCATGGTCCTTTCCATCCTGTGGATTAAATTTTCTTGTGAAGCCATCCTAGGATTGCATGGGCCTTTGCTAGGAAAACTGCAGCACTAGCATGCGACCTGAGGAAGATATCATCACTTAAACAATTATAATGGTCACTTTTGTAACCTCAGAGAGGGACAAGACACATTTAATATGGTACCTGGCTGTGCCCTGGCAGCCAGCAGGGACAGTCCTGTCCTCAGGGCATCAGACCCAGCATCCCCAGCCAGGCCAGGGAGGGGATCGTCCTGCTCTGCTCTGGGCTGGGGCAGCTTCACCTTTAGTGCTGGGGTGCCACAATAGTAGAAGGATCTATATCTGTCCATTGCAGAACTGTGTCAGGGGAAGGTTAGGGTGGATATCAGGAAAAGGTTCTTCCCCCAGAGGACAGTCAGGCACTGAACAGGCTCCCCCAGGCAGTGGTCACAGCACAAAGCCAGACAGAGCCCAAGAAGTGTTTGGACAATGCTCTCAGGCACATAGTAATTCTTGGGCTGTCCTGTGCAGGGTCAGGAGTTGGACTGGATGATCCTTGTGGGTCCTTTCCAATTCAGGATATTCTATGATTCTATGAAACTTTTCCTAGCAAATCTTCAGCAGGTTGCAACACGAAATGAGTCTTCCATTTCCACTTATAGCCTAATTTCCTTGATCTTTCTAGCACTAAGCAGTCACCGCTGTGTCATGAAGGCCCAGATTACAGCAGCTCTTCCAGGCAAGAGAAAGATGATGTCAGAACAATGAGAAGCCTTTGGTTTCTCCGAAGGCTCCAATGAGTTAAGCAGGTGCAGCATTCCCATTTCCACACACAGATGGGAAAATGGAGCCAGTTCCATGCAGATGGTGAGCTGTGTAAATAAGAAGTTCCTGTTCTGCATCAGTCTGCTGATGTGCCTGCTGCCAGAGGGCATCTGCGGGCTGAGCACTGCCATTTCCAGCCCAGGCGCTTCCCCCATTCCACCAGCACTGCTTGTACAAACAGGGAAAAGGCACTGCATCCCACCATCCCTCCTCTGCTCCGTCAGGCCCGGGGAAGCAGGAAATCTATGCATTTATCGCTCAGAACGCACTTTGGTGACAGTGGAAAATATTACACACAGCCATGAAAAGAGTCATGTCTCCTACCTGACAACAACATTATTTCAATGTGATGGATGGCTTAAACCAAATGAAGTTACTTTCAGAGACAAACCTCGACCTTCAGGGCTTTTTATCAGATATGTAAAGCTCCATCCACCAGGGCTCTCAAGCAGCTATTTAAACATGCAGTCTTAATGAAGTCAGCAGTGCTCCTGATGTGTTTAAGCACTCTTTGCTGAATCCGTGCCCATGAAACAACAGCTCCGCTGCCCTTAACCGTGGAGGTGTTTAATGGCCCAGGTGCCATGCAGTGGAAATGGTCACTCTTCCTGTCACCCAAAGGGAGGTGAGGGCATGTTATGGGCCATGTTCAAATAGTACTGGTTTTCATCAGCTTCAGTGGGGCTGCTTCCACTCCAAATAGTAAGACCAGCATCACGGAGTTGTGCCTCCTCCCAAAAGCCTGGTTATTGTTGATGTATTATTCACATATTCAGCCTAGAGAAATTCATAATGCAGAGTCTATTTTAGCCCTAGTCTTAGAAGGGGTCTGCTATAGCTGGCTTTATGATACATGTGAAATTCCAGGTGCACATTGACGAAATACCAATGATTATTTTCAATCTCCATGGCACACCTACAGTGGTGCTCCAAAACATCTTCCTCAGACTGCCTGTGTAGCTCGTTCTTCTTTCTATTCATTCCTCCATCTCTCACCAATGAAAACATGGACACCATCATACGTACCCAACCTCGTTTGCCATCTCAGCTGGGGAGAGGCTGAGCTCAGGATGCCATCCAGGCCTGTGGCAGTGCCTATACTGCAGGCTGGTTGTTTGGGCTGGATCTGAAGACAGAGGAAATCTAGACAGTGCTGGCTGCTGGAGCCCAGTGACACAGCTGATCACCAGCCAATGCTGCTTCAGACAAGCAGGAGCTCACTCTTGGCTCTGTTGGCCATCACTGGGATCTCCATGGCTCAGAGCAGTTGCTTAATCATGGACATCTGATGCCATCTGAGGCTGACGAGGATGTCCCTGCTCTGGCTTACAGCTGCCGCAGCAGGAGAGTGCCACACTCTGTGCCTGTAATTCCCTAGGCTCCTCTGGGATACCCATAGGAAGCTCACTGCTTATTTATTTCAAACCTTGTTGCTCTAGAAGAGTTGGTTGTGTCAAGGACCAGAGGGTTTTGCTCTGTCTTCCCAAGACAGTGGCCCAGTGGGACACATTTACCACTGACATTGACACAAGTAAGAGTGGTATTTTGAAACCAAAAATCCTGTACCAAGAGCCCCATTGCTTATGAGAGTTATTAGTCCAGCTCCAGTTTCAAACCGTATGATTTAAGTAATATATTATTTTAAAAAAATCTCTAGGTCAGACAGTTGAAAGGAGCAGAATATTCAGTCAGTTAATAAAAATATCCAAAGGAAGTCCATTTTAAAAGTATTGATGAGACTATTTCTTCCAGACCACCAGAGTCTGAGACATTCAGATATCCAGAAACAGAATAGACTGTGCAATTTATTTACCTGATCTATACAGACTAACATAACTAGGGTTTTAAGTAATAATGTATTGATAACCACCTATTTGTGAGCACTATATAATCCCCTGAGACTGTGGCACATTTCTTCAGATACAAGGGTTCAGACAGTTTTGACAATCTGAGAGCAGAGAGGATGCAAACACAATGATTTTTTCACATGATTTTTGCGAAGCACTATAGAAAACACCAAAATAACAACATCATCGCTTTTGTACAACACTGCAGTCACTGCTCCTGGGTGTAGGACTGACCTCTGCAAAGCACTTTGATTTTCTGTAGCTCAGTTTCTCCAGTGGAAAATGGCCACTCTGCTGCCACAAACAAGAGCTGCTGTGTGAATAAAGCTGCAGATGCATTCTCTTTGATTCTGTTTACAGCTGGTGAGGGTTGTTGGCACGGCAGACTTGTGTGGGTCAGGCAGGCATTCTGTTTTCCACACAGTGCTGGAATGCTGGTGTGCAGAGGTGGCTGCGTGGGTTGGCAATTATGGTGCTGTTTGTTGTGGTGTGCTCTGTTGACTCTGATCCATCCATGACGGCCTCATTTGTATCAGCTCTGAAGAGAGCCCTTGTCAGGCTTGCTACCACCTGGGCAGAGTCATTCCTGGAGCAGATCCAGCCTGGATGTACAGACAGACTGGGGAGAAGATGTTGGGGAGCAGTGCCATGGAAGGGGACCTGGGGGTCCTGGTTGATGGCCAGTTGGACATGAGCCAACAGTGCCCTGGAGCCAGGACAGACATCCCTGTCCTGGGGGCACCAGGCCCAGCATTGCTGGCCAGGCCAGGGAGGGATTGTCCTGCTCTGCTCTGGGCTGGGGCACCCTCAGCTCCTGTCCTGGGGGCAGTTTGGGGTGCCACAACATAACAAAGATCTAAAGCTGCTAGAGAGTGTCCAAAGGAACAACACCTGGATGGTGAAGGGCCTGGAGGTGAAGCCACATGAGGAGTGGCTGAGGGCACTAGGTCTGTTCTGCTGGAGAAAAGGAGACAGGTCAGAGCTTACAGCAGTTCTGCAGCTTCCTCTCAAGGGGAAGAGGGGCAGGCACTGATCTCTGCTCTGTGTGACCAGGGACAGGACCCAGGGAACAGCTGGAGCTGTGTCAGGGAGGTTTAGGCTGGATATCAGGAAAAGGTTCATCCCCCAGAGGGTGGTGGGGCACTGAACAGGCTCCCCAGGGAATGGTCACGGCCCGAAGGCTGCCAGAGCTCCAGGAGCATTTGGACAATGCTCTCAGGCACAGGGTGGGATTGTTGGGGTGTCCGGTGTGGGGCCAGGAGTTGGGCTGGATGATCCTTGTGGGTCCCTTCCAGCTCAGCATATTCTGTGATTCTGTGGCCATGTCAGGTGCAGGAAAGACTAACCCAGAATAATCTGATTTTATGACATTGAAGCACAAATGGGTGGGTTTACAAACTCCAGGACAAGGAGGCTGATCATATATCCTGAAGAGTTAATGATGATATGCAAGGAGATAGCCAGACATCCTCCTGCCTGGTTAAGGCAAAAACAGGTAGGAAGGTGGGCACCTTCTTTCTTGAAACTAAAACCCAGGCAAAACTGATCTCTGCTTAGGTTTGATTACAAACACGAATCTCAGGTTGAGTTCATCAAAGTTTCAGGACAGGAGCTAAGTATTGAGTGAAATGAGCACTCAGATTTCTAGCAGGTCCCAGTCATGTTTAGACTCAAGCTCAGCTCTCAGGCTCAGGATCTACAGCTGCAGAAAGGAAGGCGATGAACCTAAGTGGTTTTAACTGGAAACCACTCCAAACTAAGATTTGGGAAAGTGCTGCTTTCTGTTTTCTAGTTATATGAAGAATAAAATGGTGTCAAAGCAAAAGATAGAGTTTTCTAATAGAGCTGCATAATTTGCCTCTGCCTCTCCTGAGATTTTTGATCCGTGTTCAAGCTTTTGTTAGCATACACTGAAAATGGGAGGGGAATTCTGATTTGGTTTATTTTGTGGGCATTGTTATGTTACATTTTTTTGGCTTGTGTCCGCTTTCCAAATTGGAAACACAAAAATTACCTCAACATTTGCATTTTTTATTCTTGTTTTAACCCATTCGCAGGCTCACCTTCAAGACAAGGACTTGACACCCCACATGTATTTCAAACCTAACTTTTTTCTTCACCAGAGTTGATTTAACTTTTTATTTTCTTTGCTTGCAAGAAGAAAAACAGAGTGGGTGTTATTTTAACAAACTCTTCTGAACCACATGTCCCTAGGCAGATAAGGGCCCAGAAAGGACCATGTAGGTCTAGTTCTGTGAGGATTAAAGCCTCCAGGAGGGCAAACATAAGAGGCAGTGTTCCAGGGGTGCTCCTGCTGTGTCTCACCCTGTTTATAGGTGTGTCAGGTCTGATGTTGATATCTGTGTCTCTAGGAACTGAAATAAGAGAGTCAATAGTGTCCCACTATAGAGATCAGCATGAATCTCACCTCTTCACTGTGTCCTGCTGCATGACATGGTATTATCAGCATAGCAGGGATGTTCCTCTGTGTCCAGGTACTGCTGCTCCCTTTTCCTCTTTCATCTGAGGTCAATCTCTACAGCCAACCTCACCAGGACTTTAAGGGCTTTAAAATATCCCTACAAACTCTGCAGGACTGCCCTTGGTGTGAGCAATACAGAATGGTTCTGCTATGGACTTCATCTGGACCTCCACGAACAAGCCGGTGGTTGGGTTGCTTTTGCTCTGCTTCTTGTCTCATGTAGTTTAAAAACACTGTGCTGTTCTCCTAGGCACCTTGCTGCTCCCTGTCTGCTTGGTGGGCCTGCTGCAGTGCCAGCATTGCATTCTCCATGTCTGCAACCAGACGAAGAAGGTTCTGTAGTGCCACACCTAAACAGACAGAGCCACCCCATCTGCCCCACTCCCACTCACTCTGCACATTTGGGCTGGTGCTTCCCAGCAGCAAAAGGCAAACTGAGGAGAGGAGAACAGCTGAATCACAGAATCACAGAATCATTCGGGTTGGAAAAGACCTCTGAGATCGTCAAGTCCAACCTGTGACCAAACACCACCATGTCAACCAGACCATGGCACCCAGTGCCACATCCAGTCTTTCCTTAAACACCTCCAGAGGATGGTGACTCCACCACCTTCCTGGACAGCCCCTTCCAATGTTTAATCACCCTTTCAGTGAAGAAATTCCTCCTGATGTCCAACCTGAACCTTCCCTGGCACAGCTTGAGGCCATTTCCTCTCATCCTGTCCCTTGTTCCCTGGGAGCAGAGCCTGACCCTCTCCTGGCTGCCCCCTCCTGTCAGGGAGCTGTGCAGAGCCAGAAGGTCCCCCCTGAGCCTCCTTTTCTCCAGGCTGAGCCCCCCCCAGCTCCCTCAGCCCCTTCTGGTGCTCCAGCCCCTTCCCCAGCTCCATTCCTTTCTCTGGACATGCTCCAGGCCTTTCTCTGGACATGCTCCAGGCCCTTAATGTCCATCTTGCAGTGAAGGGCCCAGAACTGGACACAGGATTCGAGGTGTGGCCTCAGAAGTGCCAAGTACATGGGAACAATCACTGCTCTGATCCTGCTGGCTACCCCATGGCTGGCATAGCCCAGGTGCCATTGGCTTTCTTTCCCACATGTTGGTTCATGTTCAGCCACTGTCACCAGCACCCCCAGGTCCTTTTCCTTTCCAGCCATTCTGCCCCAGCTTTGAGCGCTGCATGGAGCTGTTGGGGCCAAAGTGTAGGACCCAACACCTGGTCTGGTTGAACCTCAAGTCCTCCCTAATGACCACAGCAGTCTAATTGTCTCCTATCTTTGAGGCCTTTGCCTCCTGGATACAGCTGATAAGAAAAAACCCTTGCTAAGGCAACACCTCTGGCCATACAGAGAATGCTGTCTGAGTATCCATCACCTCTGAGGATAGCCAGCACTGCTGTGGAAGGCAGCCTGCAAAAGGCTGTGTCCTCTGGGAACAGAGCCCACCCACTGAGACCACCCCAGCCAGTCACTCTTGTGTTATCCTCAGCTGGCATCCCTTTGCCATACAACCTAGGGGCTTTTCTTCCATGCCCCCAAATCCAGGGCTGGCTATAATTCATGCAATGCTGCTCCAATTTCTTTCCCTAATTCCTGTTTTCCCCAGGGGTTGCTCCCTGTAAATAGGCTTCCTGCAGCAATGATAGAACAAGGTGTAAATTTCCCACCTTCTTTATGAGCCTCTCCTGCCTTTCCATATTTTTTTAATGCAGTTCTGGCCTGTCTGTGCTTACCTAGGTAATACTTTTTCAGAACCCATTCCCCTTCAACTCTAAATTGCTTCCCCTTGTCTTGTGCATCCCCTTCTGCACTTAATTTTTTGGCTTTTTTAATTAGTCTCCCTGCAATGCTGAGATGCTAATAAAATCAGAGGGAGAAAGGATTTTGTGGGACCCAGAGCTTGCTTGAAAGCTAATAACCTTGCTAAAGCAGATTTAAGAGATGCTAGGTGTAGCCTTGCTCTGCGTGCAAACCTTGACTCAGCACATATGCAAACAGGCTCCAAAAATAGCTTGCACTTTCCCAATTCACATGTGATGCATGTGCCATAATTCTGCACTGTGCTTTCCAAAAATAGCACTCACACGCCATTGGCTGGTCTAAATCCATGGACATTTAGCTTTTTCAACCCAGGCATCAAAGTACGGGGCTGCACAGCTTTTTCATAGAGAGATTTTTCTCCTAGGCGCCTCCCCCTCTATTCACAAAAATAAAGAGATTTATCCCCTCCCCTGTGCAATTGCTTAAGACCCCCGTGGCAGCTGCACAAACCCCGCGTGAGCAGAAGTGACATTAGGTGTCGGCTGCAAGGTATTTTTAGCTTCTTGCCATGCTCCCTAGCAGCTGGAAGCAAAGAGGTAACCCATTACCTTGAAGCCAGCCAATTCTCCTGCAACAGCAGCAAGGGCTCTGCAGAGCAGCAACCCAGAAACCACTGCCTGAAAAGCAGAGCTTATGTGCACATAGATCTGCACAAGGAGCTTAGTTAGAGACTGAATGGAAGGCTTCTCTTCTGTATTTCAGGGTTAGACACTGAATGAAAGGCTTCTCTGCTGTATTTCAGGGGAGCAGCTGAGTTTCTGGGATAGGACTGAAAAGGCAGAGTGCTGATCTGATCCATTGGATGGGACTCTGAGCAACCTGGGCTAGTGGGAGGTGTCCCTGCCCATGGCCGGGGGGTGGAATGAGATGATCTTCAATGCAGTGGTCAGCAGCTCCCATGTGTGCATCAACAGTGCAGCAGAAAGGTGAGGAACATCCACACCTTGTTTCCAGTGGTGCTGCTGGATGATCCAACACTGCCTTGATCCCATATCAGTGGTCATTAGTTGTGCAGCCTGAGGGGAAGAGAGGACAAATGTGATACAGGAGTCTTATCACTTAGCAGATAAGGTCTTTAAGTGCCTGTAGTGGCAAGAACAGATCTGAAGCCAAGGACAGTGTACCTCCTTGGGGCTGTGCTGTGCAGGGCTAAGGGCTGGGCACGGTGATCCTTGTGGGTCCCTTCCAGCTCAGGAGGTTCTACAATTCCATATTCTGTGATCTAACCCTGCCTCCCATCAGGTAGATAACACTGATATGTTCTCCAAGCCTGAGGAAAGTAATTTAACCTGCAGAAAATCCAGGGACTGAGAAACAGCCTGGGCCAAATTCATTTGAGATCAATGCTGCAAGGTACCAAGTACTTACTGACAGCACACAACCCTTCCTTTCTCTTATCTAAATAGCCTGCTACTACCACTACCTCGCTTATCAAGCCCTGCTTTATACTTATTGAACTCCAGCAGCTTTGCTCCTAAAATATACCAGCACACAAATATGCTGGCATGACTCAGAGGTGGTAACATCAGCAGGGATTTTTTGCATAGCAGGGATGTTTAAAGATAAAAATTAATGCAGCTACTCTAGGGGCAGAGAGAGAAGTCAAGGAACTGGCAGCTCAAATCCCATTACCTGTGGGTATCTTTGCAAGCAGTCACAGCCTCTGACCAAGAGCCCTTCAAATCTGCTGCGGCTTATGGTGGAGGTGCTTAACCCTTGCAAACAGGCACTGAAGGGGAAACTTCTTGAGGGTTTGCAGCTTTCTTTCTGTTTAGCCATCTTAACTGCAACACCAGAGTCTAACACAGTGTTATTTCCCAGGAAAATGGAGGGGATTTTTTGCCAAAAAGGCCCTGGGGGTGCTGCTGGGTGAAAACTGGCCCTACCCCGACTGTGTGCACTGGAACCCAGAACCCCCCCCCTGTGCTGGGCTGAGCCCCCAGCGTGGGCAGCAGGGGAGGGGGAGGGGGTTGGATTCTGCCCCTCTGCCCTCCTCAGGTGAGACCCCCCGTGCAGAGCTGCCTGCAGCCCTGGGGCCCCAGCATAGGAAGGACATGGAGCTGCTGGAGCCAGTCCAGAGGAGGGACACCGAGATGACCAGAGGGATGGGGCAGCTCTGCTGGGAGGAAAGGCTGAGAGAATTGGGGTTGTTCTGCCTGCACAAGGGAAGGCTTTGGGGTGACCCCACTGTGGCCTTGCAGTACCTGAAGGGAGCCCACAGGAAAGATGAAGAGAGACTCTTGACAAGGGTCTGGAGTGACAGGACGAGGGGGAATGGCTCCAGACTGACAGAGGGCAGGTTTAGATTGGATATTGGGAAGAAATTCTTTGCTGTGAGGGTGGTAAGGCCCTGGCACAAGCTGCCCAGAGAAGCTGTGTCTGCCCCATCCCTGGAAGTGTCCCAGGCCAGGTTGGATGGGGCTCTGAGCATCCTGGTCTGGTGGGAGGTGTCCCTGTCCATGACAGGGGGTTTGGAACAAGATGATCCTTTAAGGTCCTTTCCAACCCAGCCATTGTATGATTTAATGATTCCCATCCTTCCTGTCCCAACCCTTCCACTTCCATCAGATTTTCAGATTCCTACAAGCCACTCCTTTGGGACAACAGTGCTACAAAGTCCTGGTACCCAGTTTGCAGTGGAAGTACAGCAGTGGCCTGGCACTGCTGGCTAGGCACAGATCACAAAGGGAGTCTGAAAGGATATCCCTGGGATGGAGGCTCTGCTCCATGCCAGCCCTATTCTCCTGTGAGCAGAGTGGGTTCGGCTCTTGCTGGAAGACCTCCACTGCTCAGTGGTGCAGACGGAGCCCACAGCCCTGCTGAGCTGGCACAGACCGTGGGCTGGAGCAGCGCAGAGGAGTTGGTGTGTGACAGACAGGCTGGCTCCTCCGCTCCTGGGTCACCACGGAGCTCTGGGATGTCACCATGTAGGTGTGGGTGGAGATGTGAGCGTGCTCTCAGTTGCCATTGCCTCCAAGGAAAGGCAGCCTCATTTATGCAAGGCTCTGAATAAATTCCCTGCTAACCTTGCAGCCATCTGCTGTGGCAATTGTACCTTCAGAGGCAGCCAACCAGCTCAGCTGCCAGCGGCATGAAGCAGAACCAGTGCCTTCTCACAGCATGGGGGCTGATGCCAGCAGAACTTGAAGTCAGGCAGCTTTCCTGGGGGCTTCCAAATGGTTGTTCTTTGTCCAGTGGCATGGTATGTAAGAAGAGTGTGGGGTACCTGCGATGAAATGCAAACCTAGGCAAAACTCCCCTGGTTTGGTTACGATGTGAGTCTCAGGTTAGGTTCACAAAAGTTCAAAGGTCTCCTGGTGAACTTGACATAGGCCTTTGGAGAACCAAAACTGGATGCTGGGAAATTTAGAGCCCTGAGCAACCCTTTGAGACCAAGATATGGGTAAGGAGGAGACAAACAAAGGGGCAGTTTCATGCAAGAGGAGATGACTCTCTGTTCAGCAGGGCTGAGCTGTAGGACTCCCTGCTGCAGGATGTTGTGGGTGGTGGTTGTTTACAAGGGTTCAGCTGGTCAAAATCATGGGAGAGAAATCCCTTGGAGGTTTACATTTTAAATAAATTCCATCAGCTTGTGAAGCTTCTGGATGTTTCATGGGTTCAGGGAATGGACTCAGAGCAAGAACAGTAGTAAGAGCCATTCCCTGTGTAATATGCATTATATCCTTGACCAGGACTCAAGGTTCAAAGGTGCAAAAGTATTTATGATCTCAAATTTTACTGGAACAAGGCAGTTTAGGTTTCTAAATGTCTTTGTGATTCCACAGAAGGGTGGATCACCACCTCCCACGGAGACTTTTCCTCAGTCTTCCCATGACATTCACACAAGTGGCTCATGGAGAAGGTGCTGCACATGTGTCTGTGGTCTGTGGGACCACAGTGTTCAAAGGCACAGCTGAGCTGGTCCAGCCCAAGGAACAAATCCATGTGGTTGAAGGGCAGGAATTGTCCTCTCGGGCAGTGTTGTCTGCAGCAGGAAGTATACAAGAGGCATTGGCTTAAGCATCCATGGAAAGATTGGATACAGACATGATCCCTCACATCTGGGAGGGGATCAGAGTGTGACATGGGCAAATACTACATTGAATTGATGTGTGATCATCCCCTGTGACGGTGCTGAGGCCCTGGCACAGGGTGCCCAGAGAAGCTGTGGCTGCCCATCCCTGCAAGTGTCCAAGGCCGGGTTGGATGGGGCTCTGAGCAACCTGGGATAGTGGAAGGTGTCCCTGCCCATGGCCGGGGGTTGGAGCCACACAATCCTCAATGTCCCTTCCAAGCCAGGCCATTCTGATTTCTGTGGGGCCACCACAGCTCAGTGATAAATCTTGCTTCCCTCGCAGACAAATGTTCCCCCACATCAACTAGTTTGACTGACATGAGTGGAGCAGTGCCAGCTTACACCAGCAGTACATCTGCTCCCACATCTTTACATAACTGTTCCTAAATTTTTCCCTGTTTTGTTTGGGGTTTTTTTTTTTCTCCCCACAGGTAAAAAGAAGCTGTGATTATGCTGGATTCATTTGAGAAATTCCACCAAAATTGATGATACCATGATGATTTCTGCCAATATTTGCTACTGTTCATATTTTAAGCCCTTTAAACTCTTCCCTATGTTTCTTTCAGAGCTGGACTGTTAAATTCCTTCCCAATATAAAAGGCAAGGGAAAAAAAGCTTTGTAAAAACATTAAACATGCTGCAAGACCTGGACCAAACCTGATTTACAGTCACTCTGGATGATCTAATAATGTACAGATCAGGTCCATGCAGCAGTGAGCAATTTGCCGGTCAGACCAACGGTGTTTCAGGAAAGGGGAAAGCCATGAGGCAAGTAAAAGAATGCTCTGTGGAAATGAAATGCTTCAGAGTGGGGCTCTTATTGCAAGAGTGTTTTTCACCTTCAACATTAATGTTTATCTGTTGTAAAGCATCACCTCTGGTAAATGCCGGGTATGTTTACTATAGGCACCGTCTTGACATCACCCTAGAGAAAATAGCAATGGTTTGGCAGCCTGCAAAGTCTTTTTAAAAATAGACTGTGAAGCCCCTGAGAAAACTACAGGCTCTAAAAATAGGACTAGAGCTGAGGAAGGCAAAAAAAAAACCAAAACAGGGTGGAAAAAAGCTTTCCTGATACTAAAGCTCAGGGTCAGCTGCAAAATGTGGGGTTCCTTCAAGGACACACAATGAATGCATTGCAATGCTCCCCAATGAATGAACGCTCCCTCTCTGAATCCTTCCTGTGCTGCACCGGTCTCTCAATGAGGGGGGAAGAGGGAAGAAGGCAGAATTTTAGCAAATTCAAGTAGGTACAATCTGGGGTTTCCTCTCCTTCCTCCCCCTGACCAGCCCTTGATAAAAACATCTCACAAAAGTGGTGTGGAGCTACCTTTGCTTTGCCCTCCTGCCTCTGTTCTCCAGTGCCAATGTTCCTTCTCACAAAAACAGAATTTGTGAGCACATCTTTGCTGCACTGGCACAGAGACAGACCTCAGGAGGCTGAGAAAACCATTGTAATAACCCAAATAATTGCAAGCAAGCGTCCCAGATTCTTGGTTATTCATGATGCAGCAAGCTGGACATCCTGTTTTCAATTTTCATGCCCAAGTATTAGGATAAGGCATGAGGCTTCTGCAGGATTTTAGACCCTCTTTTTGGCCCACAGCAGTGATAATTTTTAGTGTTGTTCTCTCATAGTTATGGATTAAAACCAGTGCCCTCCAGTGGTCAAAAGCACACCAGTAACCTTGCTGGAGGCTAACCAGGGGTGGACTCCAAGCTAGCTGCCCTACTTTACCTTGGCACCAGCCAACAACCAGTATGAGAAGGGCTGGACAGCTGCAGTCAGTAAGATATACTGAGACAGACACATCTGAGGACTGTGGCATCCCATGGGTTAAAATCCTGACATAACTGGTGGAGAAGACATCAGTGGAAACAGGAAGCCACTCAAAATGGCCATGGTCACGTGTTGGGAATAACCTGATCCTACTCTCCCTCAGAGAGCTGCAGGGGAGGAAGGGGCTAGCCCAAGTTTTTTACAGGAGTGCAATGGAAAGGCAAGCCATGGGTACAGCCATGGGTCAGACACCCCCAGAAATGCCTCTCTGTCACCTTAGAGGACTGCTGTGAACCCCCAAGGGATTCTCTTCCTGTGAGGTAGTCACCAAATTCAGCCAAATGAACTTGTGCCTGTGCTTTTGGCAGCTGCCTTACAAACAACTGCTCAGTGTAGATGTTTTGTTTCCTTGAACAGTTCCGTAAATGTACTTGTCCTTTTTACAGGTCTATGTTATTTACCAAGGAGTGGGTTCAGCAGAAGCTGAGCCTTGTGTGTGTGTCACTCCAAGCCTCAGGGTCTCCTAATGGTGGATCCTGGAGGTGTGACAGGACTTCCTTTATGGGATTATCCTATTCCTGTGCCCCTCCTTGCCAGGTGCTGTCTGTTACAAAAGAAAGCAGGTTTGCTTGTCTAGAGTTTCCTTCCTTTAACTTTGATCACCCCAGTTTCGATTTTTTTGCCCAAAACCACAAGGAAATCACACTACCTCTGGAGTCATGGAAGTGCCATGCAGTGTCCTGACTGTGAGTGCCCTCCTCACAGGCTGAGTACACCCTGAGCAGCAGATGCAGGCTGCTCTGGGATTCTCTAATTGAGGAACGTCAAGGTAGAGCCCTCCCTCATCACAGGCTCCATTAACCTCAACCCTGCCCCAGCTCTCTTTGCTCCCAGGAGAAACCCTCCAGAGGAACAGGAAACTTCACCAAGCATGGAGCAAGAGCTCCCAGGGACACCACCAGTTCTTCTCTTCACCTGTACTTCCCCACTCTGCAAAGTGAGAGCAGAGACAGGGGGACTTCACCTCCTGGGCCCACTGAGTGTCATTTATCTGCCTCTCCCCTTGATGCTACTTGCCTCCAACACCACTTCATTTTGACAAAGATATCCCAAACTTTTCAATTGAGAAGCAGTCAAGCGTCTGACTAGTCACTTCTTTCACCTTGCACCTGGAGTTTTCTCCCCACAAGGTTCCAGTCCTATTTCCCTGCCCACCCACAGGTGCCAACAGTGAAGGAATGCTCCATTCCACAGAGCTTCCAGATACCAGGACTATCTTCCTGGCTGGCACAGTGGGCTGGCACTTTTTGATGCCAGGGAGAAGATTAACCTCTCAACCTGTGTTACATCCTCTCTCATGGACCTTCAAAACCAAGATGAATGCAGAGATGCAAAAAAACACAAACCACCCAGGACATAAAATGTATGAGCTGAATTATTCACCAGAAACATTAATATGCTTAAAAGAGCATGTAACCAAGGGGAAAACATTGGAAAAATAATGGGAAAACCTCTAGAAATACACTTTTGCTGAGTTACAAGCCTGGCATGACTTTTTGCAGGTGAAAACTCAAGAGCCAGAAGAAGGTGAGTAATAAAAGTCACTTGTCCATTCTTTCTTTCTCCCCCAACACAGACATCTCAGTCCTCAGACATCAGTGAGCAAAAGCAAGGGGTTCCCCCCCCCCCCCCAGCAGCCCTATCCACAAATAGCATTAAAATTATTACTTCTATTTTGGGAGGGCTACCACAAAAGGGAAGAAAAAAATCTTTCACTCTGCCACAATCCATCAACAGAATGAAAGCAGTGTCTGCATTTGGAAGAACTCAAGGAAGCATTTGGCACAGTTTATAAGACAAAAAGAGGAGATCAAATAGGTGGGAAGGAAGAGGGAACATGGAAGAAATTTAGAAATATTATAAAGGTACAGCTGAAGACATTTCCTGTGGGTGAAAAAGCACCACAATGGCCTAGAAAAAAAATCTTCAGGTGTGTTATATCCTGCTTTGAGATCAAGATGACAGGAGGAGAAATGACCATAATTTAACCAACAGAGCAATTGAAGTGTCTATAGATACCTTAAAACAAACTGTCTCCCTGCAAACTGGAGTTACTCCAGTTTTATACGGCAGAATTTACTGCAATCTGAGACAATAAATCAGTGTTTTAAAAAGAACAGCTTGTTCACCATGCACGGAGCCAGTCAATCCAGTTTAATGACTTGTAGGACACAAGCTCTAGAGACTTCTGGTTGCATTATTCAACACTGATATACAGCCCTCGGAAGAGCAGAAACAAGTCCTCCTGCCAGCAGCACACAGATATATTCAGGTGGGCAGGCACGACAGTGCTGAGAAACAGAGTCAGGAAATCCATGTCACCAGGACCAAGGGAAAAAGAGTGTTTGACCTTGGTTGGCAAGGCAGGTCATGTTAATTTATTATCACAGAATCATGGACTGGTTTGGGTTGGAAGGGACATTAAAGATCATTCAGTTCCAGCCCCCTGCCATGGGCAGGGACACCTTCCACTATCCCAGGTTGCTCAGAGCCCCATCCAACTTTGCCCTGAACACTGCCAGGGATGGGGCAGCCACAGCTGCTCTGGGAAACCTGTGCCAGGGCCTGGAAGAAAAATTTCTTCCCAATATAAACCTGCTCTTTGTCAGTGTGAAGTCATTGCCCCTTGTCCTGTCACTCCAGGCTCTTCTCAAGAGTCTCTCTCCATCCTTCCTGTGGGCTCCCTTCAGGTACTACAAGGCCACAATGAGGACACCCCAAAGCCTTCCCTTTTCCAGGTTGAACAATCCCAATTCTCTCAGCCTTTCCTCCCAGCAGAGCTGCTCCATCCCTCTGGTCACCTTGGTGTCCCTTCTCTGGACTGGCTCCAACAGGTCCATCCCAGAGCACAGCCTTTTGGCCTGGGATCTTCGTGCTGCATTCCTGACCAACCCCTGTGAAAAAAGTTATCTCCAGTCTCTAGAGGTAATTGTTTGGAGACAATTTTCCTGGCAGGTATCCCATCCCCACTCCTGCAGTCTTTAAAAGGAAGACACAGACTGAAAAGACAGCCCCAGAATGAATCCTGGACATTAGTCCTGTATGTGTTGGATGGGAATGCTAGCAAGTGACCTTAACAGGACACAGCTCTGCCATGGGCTTTAAGAGGAGTACAAATTCTTTGATTAGCAGCAAAGAACTCTGTGTTGCTCTAACTGCCAGATTAAGCACCTTTGTCAGCTTAACCATCCCCAAAAGGTGCAGATATGTAACAGGATAACCATCCTTATCACAGTCCTCTAGAACTGAGACCCAGCCGAGCAGGGAATGTTACTGGAGACCAGAGAGGAATTTCTTCCCTACATCTACCCCAACAGGAGGATTTGTGGTGACACTGTCAGACTCAGCAGCAGCACTGCTGGTGTGTATGATGCAGCCAAGTTTGGCCATGGTAAGAAAATGCTTTAAGCCCTGTTTGGCCTGAGTTTTGTAGTCAGGTAGTAGTGGTCTCTTGTTAGTTCCTTGAGAAACTCCTCACAGCATTGGACTCTGCCCTGTCTGAAGTGGTTTGATTTTTCTGGAGGAGTTACACAACACATAGATCAGCACGTGAGGCCACCACTGCAAGTTCACCCCAGAAGTGAGTTCCTCAGTGAATGCTGTGGGTTTGCTCTGCTCTCTCTGACTCTACAGTGATGTTAACTGGAATCAAGACCACTTCTCTGGCCTGCTCCAGATCCCAGCTATCCTGACAGAACAAAATCCAACCAGCACCTTCTCTAAGCTTCTCTATATGTCCTTCTCTCTCCCATACCAGCTTTTTCAGCCTCTCTCACAAAAGGATGTGGCTGCTTCATCAGTTCCATCTCCCAGGAATCTGCCACTTTCTGATGCAGAGAAAGCTGCAGCTTTTACATGCAGGCAGCTCATCAGCTCCTTTTGCTGTCACTCGCTGCTCCAGTTTTTGTGCACGTGATTCTATTCACTGAACTCCCACTGAAACCTGAAAGGAAAATTTTAGATGTGCATAAACATCTACTCCCTTTATTCCTCCCAAAGACATTTCCTTCTCCCAGCAACTAATTTCCAGGGAAGCAGAGATGAAGGAGCTGTTTCTTACAAGCTGGCAACAGTTTGGGTATCCTCTAGTGGCATGAAATGGGATTTCATTCACTAAAACCTGGATGTCTGTAAGAGCTCACATCCTTCCCACACCAGCACACATCCTCCTCTGAATCTGCCTTGCCGTGCTCCTTAGCAACCCCCACAATCCCAAATTCGGGATAACTCCAGCTGTGGTAGCTGCAAGAAAAGAAAAAAAGAGCCTTTTGATGCCAGGTATGTTAAGACACGAAGACTCTGTACTCTCTTGCAGTATACAAGCCATCGGCCCCACGCGTGTTTGAGACTTTTAACAAGAATGTTGGTGTTCCAACAGCTGTGTGAGCCAAAACCTGTCACACCATACCAAAGGCTTCTTCTGCCACTGCCCCAGGGAAAAGAGGTAGCTCCACTATGGCAGCCAATGTCAGAGTGTGGCTTTGGCCACAGAATCAGAGAATCACAGAGTCAGCTGAGTTGGAAAAGACCTCGGAGATCATCGAGTCCAACCTAAGACCTAACACCACCTTATCAACTAAACCATGGCACAAGAGCCACATCCAGTCTTTTTTTTACACACCTGGTCCATGAAGTCATCCCATCCTCCACTGATAGGAGGAGTAAAGCCTTGGGTGTAAAAGAAGCAGAAGAGCACCTGGTGCCAAATCTCTAAGCTACAGACCTGTCTATAAGATGACATCCTCTCTAATAATGAAAAAGAGTTGACAGTATTACAGTACTGTCATTGTTTTATTTTATTATTTTATTTTATTCTATTTTATTTTACTTTAGTACATACCACCAAGATTAACAGTAATAATTTAAAAATTCTATGATGCCATGTGATAGAATATTTCCAGTTTGGAAAAAAAAGCGCCTTTTTCAATTTTCTTTCAGAGAAACTCTTAAGTGTCACTGCTCTGCCACGAGAAGCCTGGTGACAAATCATGCTGGCGCAGTTCTTGGCCCTCTGCAGCTCTGTGCACTTGACACATGGGGAACATTCCTGCATTTCCTTGTCCACAGAGAGCTCTCAGTCATCCAGAAGCATTTGCTTTAGTGTTGGCAAGGTCAGCTCTGTAATAACCCAGGTTCGAGGATGAGTGGAAAAGGATAACCTTTCTTCAGCTTTTCTTTGCATCATCCTATAACCTTTAAATTGGAACAGCAACTCTGCTATCAAATTCAACAGGAGATTTCGTACAGTTTTTTTATGAGACTCATTATCTGGGGAGTATATCTGCCATCAATTTTAAAGCCAGGAAAGATTGCTATGAGCATGTATTGTACTTAGAAAAGGGAACAGTGGAATCTTAACCTACTGGCAGAGCACCCTGTAATGCAGCTAGCACTTCTCCCACTGTCAGCCTTGCACCTTCCCTGTCCTTTAAATCCACAAGTTAAAATCCACTCTTCACTGAGTTAAAACTGGCCTGATGGCCAGGCTAAGGGAGTGGTGGTGAATGGAGTT
>VYZT01021086.1:0-13534 GCA_013400735.1 Pomatostomus ruficeps
CTGGAAAACTCAGGACAACATCCTGGTGGGGTGTAGCACTGGGTCAGGCCGGCTAGGCCGAGGAGCCTAAAGGAGATCTAAATAAAAGACTACACAGAGACAGCAGACGGAGAGGGCAAAAAGAGAGAGAGGGCAGAACCCTTTGACCTTTATTTATATGTTTTTAGAAATCACCGTGGATTGGAGGTAGAAATCACCACCTCTCAATTCCACTGGTCAAAGTATCAATATATCATATTTCTCCACCCAGTATACTGGAATAATAACAACACAGACAATTAGTAAAACATAAATAGTTGTTAAGAAACCATAGCCATGTTTACAGAAGAAGTGTGAAAAAGTATTACAGTAAAAAAAAACCACTGAGAAACTGCAAAACTCAAGACAACAGTGGGGTTTTGGGGAATGATTCAGAAGGGCACTGCAATACAGCATCACCAGCTTGGAGAGGAGACGTCTGCTGGCCTTGGCATGGGAGGCAGGTCCTTTGCTGTGCGTTTGGTGGGGTCCCATATTGACCTTTTATTTCCCGTGTGGCACTAAGGGCGGTGGCGGCCAAGCCCAGTCGCTGGCTCCAGTTTGCGCGTCGCATCTCAGGGCAGCGCGTGCTCGCGCATTCCCGCAGCCTGTGACGCCAACGCTTGTGGCACAGCCTACCCCAGCGCTGGGGGATTGAGCTACAAACGGACATAAGCTTTTGGGTTTTTTTTTTTGCTTTAAAGTCATCAAAATGCAGAGTTCCATGAGGCAATGATTGTTTAATAACCGGCTGATCTTAAGAGCGTTTTGTTGTAACGCACCAAGTTGGTGTTTTGCGAGCGTTTTGTTGAAGTTACAAAGCGTCGATGCTTTTGGTTTGGAAATTGGTAAAAGCATGTGGCAGGGCTTCAAGCGCTGAGTGCTTTCAGATGCTGTGCTGCTCCTTTGATTATTGAAAATGATTCCAGCACAATCCTGCTAATTTTCTCTTTGTGCTCCCTTAATTTCAGGAGACTGTTAAAAAGTCCATCTAGGCAGAGTGCTTATTGCCACTGGGAGGGGGATTTTGCGGAGCCAAATTTTAGCAAATGCAGTAGTTTCAAAGGATTTGGAACACTTTCCTGCTGCTTTTCCTCTCCCGATTTTATTTTTTTTTTTGTAATTTAGTTTCTTTTCAATTTATGCGCATGCATGTGTGTGTATGCGTTACTCACACTGCATCCTATTCCTTTTCTTCTCCACAGCCTCCATGGTACACCACAGCATAGTTTAGCTCATTTCTGCTTCCCTGGCGTCCTGCAAGCTGAGCAATGGGAGGAGGGTGTTCAGGAGAGGCTTCCCGAGCTTTGGGGGTCATTAGGCACAATCACACGCAGTCCTTGAAAGCCCAGGCAGGGAGGGCAGCAGCATTTATCCTCCCAGCAGCATTGTACCTTGTCACCTGAAAACACATGACAAACACTGATTAATCTTAACACCATCCGAGTGTGAGAGGTGTATATTATTATATCCCTCTTGATGGAAGGGGAATCGGCGAGTAAGAAATTAAGCAATTTACTCTCTGACAGTGGCAGAGCGAGGTATGAAGGCTGGGTGTCCTGATACCTGCTCTCTCCATTAACGAGAGATGTATTTGCTCTCCAGAGGATTTTTCACTACCAGGGGTAGCATTCCTTTGCCTTTGAAAGAGAAATAGCTTTTCCCACACTGCTGCATCTTACAGTTTTTGCCAGAAATTGCATTTGGCATGTTGTTTCTGTTCCTCTCTCTCCCAGAAGAAAATAATTGGGGAGAAAACATCAACATCTTAATCTACATTAAAGATACTTCTTTCCCAATATAAACAGGATTTAAATTTATAGTTGAAATATATTTTACAATAATAAGAAGCAAAACTAATCCCAATCTGTATTATTTTTCTGCACAGAATATTTTTTCCAGCAACTTGCTTTCAGAATAGGTAATGAAATGTTTTCAATCAATATGAATGAAATTTTGCAGCCAACCTCTCCCGAGTCAGTGCTACGGACACCAAAAAATGTTGCTTACACAGTTGTGTTGCAGATTTAGCATCCTGATTTCCTACCCTGGGTTTTATGTTTAAAACACTCCCCTCATGGGAAGAGAGCAGCACTTTCCAGCATTGCTTGTTTCACATCCACTGCAGGAGGGTTCCAGGCTCACATTTCTTGCCATCAGTTTTGAGTGCAGTGTCTAAACAATGGGCCCACCTTTCTTCTACTCTGTCATCACCTTTTTTTCAGGGCAAACTTCCGTGGTCGTTGTACCGTAACCAAATATCATGACCAAATTTACCATGTATGAGATCAATGCTAAACTGAAAATCAGGGTATTAAGTCAAAACTCTGCATTTTTCACATGATCTGAAATACCAGAGCATTTAATCTCTTGATCAGCTTTTTTATTTTTCTTTTCAGTGTGGGTTTTTTTTTTCCTTTCCCAAAATACCTCTAGAATTAAAAGATAAAGGGAGAATACATTTTCTGCCTGTTCCACAGTCCTTGTCTCCCCCTCCTGTTGAGGATGTGGGTGCTGCTGCCTCCTGCACTCCCAAGAAACGCTGATGGGATCAGTTACATTGGGTTGGGCCCCAGGGCTTCGTTTCCTCTCCCAGCCATTTCTGTCTGAGCCTGGATGCAGGAATAGGAACAGAATAATTTCATAGAAGTTTGTAGAATCACAGAATGGTTTAGGTTGGAAGGGACCTTAAAGCTCATCCAGTGCCACCCCTGCCGTGGCAGGGACACCTCCCACTGTCCCAGGCTGCTCCAAACTCAATCCAGCCTGGCCTGGGACACTGCCAGGGATCCAGGGGCAGCCACAGCTTCTCTGGGCACCCTGTGCCAGGGCCTCACCCCTTTTACAGGGAAGGATTCCTGCCCAATATCCCATCCAACCCTGCCCTCTGGCAGTGGGAATCCATTCCCCCATATCCTATCAGTCCATGCTCTTCTGAGAAGTCCCACTCCAGCTCTCTTGGAGGAATTCTTCAGGTACTGAAAGGCTGTGATGAGATCATCCCAAAGCTTCTCCAGGGTGAACCATCCCAATTCTTTCACCCTTTCCCCATAGCAGAGGTTTATCAGCCCTCGAATCATCTTTGTGACCTCCTCTGGACTCACTCCAAGAGCTCTGCGTCCTTCCATTTTGGTCCCCAGAGCTGGACGCAGCACTGCAGGGTGGGGTCTCACCAATGGAGAATCACCGCCCTTGCCCTGCTGCCCACACTGTTTGAATTTGCAAGGGGGCTGCTTTTAAGACTGCCAAAAACAGAAAAAGAGAAGACCCTTCCTGCCCATCCATAAATATTTCATTCCAATCATTTCTTATTCATTTCTTGGTTCACTGGGAGTGTAACATTTCCTTTGCTGCCGTGGTGGCACAGGAGGCAGCCCAGCTCCACGGCTCCTGGCCATATCTTCCCCACTGGCCATAGCTCTTGGCCAGCAAAAACTGGGGCCAGCAGAGCCCTCCAAAGAGGACATCTGGCCCTTGGTTGCAAGGAAATGTTCCCCTGGTCCTGCAAGCATTTGCCTCTGCTTGTCATGGAGCACGGGAATAATTGGTTTGTTCCACTGAGGACAGCACTTACGGGATACACCATCCATATGCATGAGTGTTCCAGCGGCACGTCCCCAGTTAGGGTTTCCTGGCCCCTGTGAGGAGCTGGAAGAAGAGCACATCTCCTGGTAGCCAGGGCAGGCTGGTGCCGGGGTGTGTCGCACTGTATGGACACAAGGAAAACACACGTAGCCGAACTAGGCCGAGGAGCCAAAAGAGAAAGAGAGCCAAAAGAAAAAGCCAAAAGAGAGAGGGCAGAACCTTCTGACCTTTATTTATATGTTTTTAGAAATCACCGTGGATTGGAGGTAGAAATTACCACCTCTCAATCACACTGGTTAAAGGAAAGATCCATCACATGTCTCTGCCTAGGAGAATGGAATGAAAACAACAGGGACAGTTAGCAAAAACATGGATAGTTAGCAAAACCATGGATAGTTAGCAAAAACATGAATAGTTAGCAAAAACATGGATAGTTAGCAAAACCATGGCCATGTTTACAACAGCATGCCTGAGAAAGTACTACAGCAAAGAGAAACATTGAAAAACTACAAAACTCAAGACAACAGGGGTGGTTTTAGAGCCCAGGTGTGCTCCTGTGCGTGCGATGAGGGACGTGTGGAGGTGGCTCTCCGGGCGCTGCTGTCGCCCGTGTGTGCCCAGGCAGGGCACGAGGCACAGATGTGTTGGTTCGGGTGGGGTTTCTATTGTGTGTGCGTCATGCGACCCAAGCGCTTGTGAAAGCCTTTGGTTTTTTCAGCGGTGGTGAACGCTCCAAGCCCCCTTCTGACTTCCCTTGCCATTGTTGAGAATCGGCATTTTTGGAATTTCGTTTCTCTATGGCATGGTTTTTTCCATTGTCAGCCAGGGCTTAACATGGGTGACTGTTCGTTAGTAATTTCTTTGAAGACAATGGTGGGTTATGCCCTTGATCTATAGACCAGGGTTTTATTATTCTGTCATATACATTTTTGGTAGATTTCTTCTGCTGCCTCAGAACAAACAAATGGCACCAATCTCGCTGTATCCAGTTGGGAATACATTTTATTCTTTAGCAAAATGTTGTTGTAATAAAATGTTTTTGTCGGTTAAAATATTCTCTGCTTTATTTGCAAGCCACAAATGTGTCTTCCCATCTTGACTCTCACAAAAGAAGAAATTTTCCAGTGTGCCTGAAGTTTGTTAGTTAATTCAGTATAATGCCAATCAGATATTCTCTGAGAATTGCATAAATAATCTTTCGGGGGGCCCATGTTTTGCATATCTGTGTAATATCCAACATAATTTTCAAGATCGTGATTCTTGAGGATGGAATTGGAGGAGAGAATGTTTGAAGAGGATTTGTAATATTTACTGCAATAAAGAAATTTAGGGATTACTCAAAGATCCTGTCAGTATTTGGGTCAGAAATATAGCCCAGAGGTATTAGTATGATAGGCAAGTATAAGCATTAGACTGTATTAGTGATTTAGCTATCATAATAGCACAATAGTCCATCATGTGATGGCTTGTGCACTAAACATTTATTGTGGATTAGCTGGGAAAAATGCTCAAGCTGTCTTGCAAACAGACCAGGGAAGGTGGCTGTTCCTCCTTTCGGTGGGTCTGTCCTGGAAGGGGATATTTTGGAGGGGAAAGGAGTCTCTGATTGTAGCAAGAAAAAGGCAAAATGGTTTCCATCTGAATTTTTTAATTCAAAAATTAAAATGTTGCCTCTGTAGCAGTGGTCAGCAAAATAAGGAGCAGTTGAGCTGTTCTTCTTTGGAAAGGAATATTCGAGCATGAGCAGCCTGTCATAATTTAGATTAGGTGTTTTGGGGAGACATTTTAATATCTCCTCTGAAAACAATGACTCTATATGGTAATTTTTATTACGTTCCCAAATAACAATTTTCTGTGCTGTGATTCCATCTAAATCCCTTTGCCTGCTCTAAGTGTAAAAAAAAACTTAATCTACATGAATGTTGAAATACTGCTCAGTACAAATTGAGTTTTGTGTGATGTTTCTGAGTGTTTTCCTATTTCATAAACATGTCGTTTTTCCAAAGGAAGCTGGAGATAATGAGCAAAAGTCTACTGTTCCTTTTTGCTTTGTTAGGCCAGGCTTTAGATCCTTTGATCCTCCCCTCCTTCTCCGTGACCTGTGCTAGGGTCTTAAAATTACACATTCCAGATTACACCTCCACAATTTTCTGTCCTGGGATGATGAAAGGATTTGCGTATTATGGTAATAATATAAAGAATCCTTTTGGAGCCTAGTTAGCATGGCTAATTTGAAACTAAAAAAAAATAAAAAATTGTGATTTCCAATGCAAATTATAATATTCATAAAGTGCTAAACAGATACCTAACTAATTTCTAATCGCTCTCGTATTCTCGAGTATCTTGCACTGGCCTTTTTTAGGCCCGTCTGCTGGCTCCCATTTAATTTGTCTTTAGCTGTGTGCAGTGGATTAGCATTTCATCAGGTTGGATTAAGATTGAGCTGACACTGGAGCTTTCTTTTTTATTTTTACATGCGCGTGTGCGGGGCCGAGCGGATCCGCGCACGTTCCGTTATCCCACACCCATCCCTGGTGGGTGCTGGCACAGCCTCCCCGAGCAGACAGCACAAACAGATGAAACACGCGTTAAAAAAACAACGTTAAAAACAAATTAAAAAAAAAAAAGAATCATCATTCCCCCGGAGGGGAGAAAATTGCATTGAGGTTGCTGGCTGGGTCAGTGCGTGAGATTTCATCGGGCTAAAATGATGTCACATGGAGCGAGGGCTTTAGTGGTTTTATTTAGCTCCTAATCCCCACGCACTGCTCGGGCAGTTGTCCATGTGCGCTCGCCGTCCCCAGCGGCACAGGATAAAGCATCTGGGCTGAGCGCGGCCGCTCTCCTGCGCGGCTGCACCGCACGGCCAGGGCTCCGCCGGCCGCCGCATGCTCTGCCTGCTAAGGTTACCCAGGATTAATAATTCACGCAACGCTCGGAAAGGCAAAACCGCCGGCCCGTGGTTTCTGAAGTCCCGGGAGGGCTCAGGCGGAGCGCGGTCCGGTTTGGATGCGTGCCGGAGAAGCGCTGAGAAGGAAGGCACCTCCTCTTCTCCGTGTCAGCAGGAGCAAGCGTGCTCGTGGCCATGCCCATCCCCAGCAAGCACCCCAACATCGGCCGCTCGCAGAGCTGGGACGCTGCCGGCTGGTACGAGGGAAACTGGGAGAGCGAGAACGCCTTCGAGTACCAGAGGCCACCGGGCCGGAGGAGCTCCCTGACCTATGGCGGCGAGGGCGGCTGGTACGAGCCGCCGAGGGCGAATGATATCATCTTGCAGGGCGGCGCGGAGCTGAAGCAAGAGGCGTACCCGTACCAGGATGCCACCTTCGCGCCGGGGCCCCTGAGGAAAGGCTCTGTCCCCGACTTCGCCTACTGCGACCGGCCGGCGCCCATGGCGGGCCGGGGCTCTCTGCCGCCCCAGGATTACTACAGCGACCCGTCGCTGTCGGCGAGGTCACCCAAGGACCCCCGCTGCTACCGCGACCACGTGGCGGGCAGGCCGCTGGCGAGCTACGGGGCGCCGGGCAGCCGGCTGTCCTGGGACCAGACCCCGGTGCGCCCGCCTGCCCCGCCGGACGCCGCCCGCCTCTACAGGGACCCCAAGCTGGCCCTGGACGGGCAGCGGGTCCGCGGCAGAGATGTGTCCCCGGCGTGGTACGGCACGGAGCCCCCCGGCCCTCGGTACGCGGCAGAGCCGCCCGCCTTCCCCAGCAGGCCGGGCTACAGCGACGGGGCAGAGCGGGCTCCCGAGGCGGCGGCCAGGCAAGCCGCCCCCACCTGCCTGGTGGTGGATCCCACCAGCAGCACCGGCACCAGCTACGGGCCAGGCAGGGACAGCACCGGCGCCAAGGGTCCCTACGACAGCTACGAGGCGGCGGTGGCGACGCCTTCGCACCCGCCGGTGCCCCCCGCTTTCCCTGGGCCGGAGAGCAAGAGGAGCTTCGACCCCGAGTTTGTGGCGCTGCTGCGTGCGGAGGGCGTCTCGGAGAGCACCTTCGCTGCCCTGCTGCAGCAGGGCTTCGACTCCCCGAACCTGCTGGCCATGATGGAGGAGAACGACATCAAGTCGGTGGCGCCCAACCTGGGCCAGGCCCGCGTGCTGTCCCGCATCGCCCACAACTACAAGGCGGAGATGCAGCTGCAGAGGCAGGAGCGCAGGAGCGGGGCACTGCGCCCCAGGACCCGCTCCAACAGCTTCAGCCACCGCAGCGAGCTGCCCGCAGAGTACGGGGTGCCCACCGTGGACGGCCCCGGCGCCTCGCAGCACCCGCCGCCGCTGCAGCCGCTGTCCCCGAGAGGCGTCGAGATACAGCGCCGGCCCTCCAGCGCCCCGACCCAGCACCTGCTGGAGACCACCACCTACCCGGCCCCCGCGGGGGCTCCTCAGGGACCGCATTTCCTCCCCGGTTCGGGATACAACACCCCGCTGCCTTGCAGCACGCACCCGCGCCCCGCCTCTGCCTACTCCGCTCCGGTCGGGCTGCCCATGACGGCGGCCAACCCGCACGCCAGCCCCAAGACGGCGTACCCCACCACCTACACCGTGCCCATGGAGCTGATGAAGAGGGAGCGGACAGCGGCGGCGTCACCGGCCCCCAGTCCCCACGGCAGCCCCCAGCTCCTCCGCCGGCCCGGAGCGCCGGGGGACGGCGGCCTGGCACCCACCGGAGCCGCCTTCCCCGCCCAGCTCTCCCCGTACCCGAAGCTCAGCAGGCGCACGGGGCCCCCCGTCATCGTCTCCACCATGGCATCGCCTGAACCAAGTAATTACTGAAGGGGCTTAGTCCGTAGAGTCGTTTAGAACCGCCCTGTTGTTGCTTAATTTACCCCTCAAAAACCAGTCATATATCATGGGGGTTCTTGCCTAAATATTAGAGACTGTCCTACTTAGAAAAGGAGGTGAAGGGATTTCTTTGCAGGGCTATGCTGGCCATGCAGAGCTAAAGATGCTGATCCTCGCTCTTTGGTTAAATTGCAGATATTTTATTTGTTTAGCCAACTTCAGTTAAACGTGAGCGGTATCTCAGATAATGCTTCCAGGGTTAATCTTGCCGTTCCCGTTGTTTGCAGAGAACAGGAGATTAGCTACCGCGCTGGCTGAGCAATTAGGACTACAGGGTTTGCTGCAGATTGACTTTTTACCGCTGTTACCAGGCACAAATGGGTTCCTCCGAGGAAATGGTTAGCATTGTTTTGACTAAATTCATCAGATAGTTAATGGTGTTGTTCGAGAATCGACTTACCTTTGGCCATTACCTAAGGCTTTTCTTCTTATTATTAATTTGCTGTTTTATCAGGCATACAAAATAAACCCCTTGATTTCCTTCTCGAGATGCCTGTAAGTGAAGCGATAGAGCTGTTAAAGTAATAGGGCTGTGCTTAAAACTAAAAGCCTGTCATTAAGCACCGCAACAATAAAAATGAATGGTGGCTCCCAGACTTGCCTTCCCCTTCTAGAAACGCTCAGGCCCTTGGCTGCTCAGCTGAAGAGCTGAACAATCCGAGCAGGCTCTGCTCCTCCGCTTTGGAGATGTTGATGATAACACTCAGAGCCTGACAGAAACTTAACCCCAAAAACCACCCGGATGAGTACAGGGGAATTCATCAAATCCATTTATTTGTGGCTTGTTTGGAAAAACGTGGAAGGACAGCCCTTGAAATGTTTTTGCTGTTGGTGATTCCATGAGCAGGGAGTTTTCTCCTGTGCAAACAAGTGCCGAACAATGTGCCGTACCAGCACACACACACACAAAAAGCTTTAATAGGAGGGATACCATTTATAGGCATCGAGACGGTGCCAAACTGGTGATGCCATTGCACAGGAATCTAAATAAAGAAGGATTTTGTGAGTGGAAATGATAAAGTTGTCAAAATGCAGACACTTGGCACACCCCTTTCCCTGCCATACCATAATTACACAGCTAGGAAGGAAACGCCGGGTCTTTCACGCTTACGAGTCCTTTATGTAGCTGGTGTAATGTATTGATTCCTAAAAAAATGCTTCGGTATTAGGCAACATGTTCTGTGTTGACATGGATCAGATGCTAAAGCAGTACATCCAGGCAGTATTTTTAAATAAATGCGGCTAAAAAGACGAACTGGCATAATGTGGGGAACACAAATATGTTCATTTATTTGCGCTGTGTCTGATTGAGTGGTCGATGCCGGCGCAGCGATAGCTCTGGGCTGAAGGACCACCAGAGCACAGGGACTGGGAGCAGTCTCCTCCACCATGGGAAACAGATCCCTCCTTCCCTCTGTCTCGTTTATAAACTGCAATCCCTGTCCTCTAAAAATCTTTATATTATCCCTTCCCCTCACTGGAATTACCGGTGCGCAGCAAGAAGAAGCCAGCAGCGTTTCTGTGCTGTTGAGCTCTTTCTTGCTACTCAACCCTCCTTTCTTTTTTTTTTTTTTCTTCTTCTTTTGCTCACGACCATCTCATTTGCATGAGGATGACATTTGTTGCTCCAGTAATTTCATCTGATAATGGCCAGCTTGCAAAGCGGATCTGAAAACATATTCCTTAATTATGTGTTGCCAAGCAACGAGAGGGTTTGGCCATAATCACAGAAAGATTATCTTCTCATTGAAGGCCCTGAAAGGTTTAGCTGAAGTAGGACCTGTAAAATTGTCTGCATTTTTATTTATTTCCCCCTTTTCCTTTCCAAATAGCCTGAGAGCTTTTCTTCCTCTTAAACTGTATTTTAAAAGTAGGAGCCAAGGTAAGGCACGTGGCACATAGAAGGATGTGGATTAAAAACGGGAAAGTGTGTGGTGGTTTGTAGATGTTTGAGCTGTGTTGAGCAGGAGTGTTCACACTTACCCAGGAGGGGATAAGATGAGGTTAGAAATACGTTAAGATGTTTTAAAGCTTTGAGTGGATGGCAGAAACTCGACTAAATCCAGGAAAAATTGTATTTGCCAGCAGGAAGAGCCAGGATGCATTTTTAGGAGCGATGAGCCTTCTCCTGGCTGTAGCTTTGGCTGTGGATATCCGAGTCACAAGGTGAAAGCAAATTCAGTATTAAATTCTGTCTCCAAATGGCTGCAGATATTTTCTGTGGGTGTAGGTTAATGTCTTCCCAGGCAGCAGAGGGTTATAAAGTGCACGTTCCAGCCCAGCCATGTTTTGAAGCTTGTTATATGGATAAGACCTTAAAACAGATGATTTTGAGGTTTTTTAAAGTCTTGTTGAACTGTGCATTGTAGTCTTTCTACAGTGAGATGTTCCTAAATATCCCATTTGTCATTTTGTGCTGAGTTTGACACTCTGTGTGCACTCTGCAGAGCTGCTGTTGCCTCTGGAGTTGGGGCAGAGGGCTTGCAGGAGGAAGGTGTCTTCTCCTGCCCGGCATTCCTGATGGCAGAGGCAGGATCCCGGGCAGGGATACAGGCATGTACCACACCGTTGTGGACCTCTTGCTTCGGCATGGGCACATAAGGGAAAAGGAGTAGTGGGATTTAACTGCTTTGCATTTAGTAAAATAATTAGTAAGAAGTTCGATAAATTGCCCTCGCTGGGAATTGCAGGGTCGTATGAAGAGAGGGTGGTGGATGAGCACCTAAACCCTTTGCTGTGCTGGTGCAGTGACATCTCCGGTGATGAGCTGGCTTCCCATCCCCAGAACTCCCTTGTCACAGCTCTGTGTCTTCGAGACCTTGCCAGGAATGGCATCCCCTGGGGAGAAACATCCCTGGAGCTGCTCCTGCAGCCTGGCCATCCACAGGATCACCAGCAGTGAGCACACCGAGTCAGCTCAGTGGCGAGCAGGAAAAAGCCCTGCGAGGTCGCAGTGACAAACACGTGTCAACAGGAGGGCTGAGCCAGAGCGGGTTTGTGGCCAGCCCCGTGCTGAGCTGGGAGGGAGTGCAGGGAAATAAATAGTCCAGGTCAGCAAAGCCTGGGAGGGCAAACAGCATCTCACGGTCACTGATCACACTGCTGCAGCTCCGCCTCCAGATTCTGCGTCTTCAATTTATTATGTTTGCTAGTGTTTTTATTAGATTACTTAATTTAGGTTTTTTTGGTTGTTTATCCAATGTTTTAGTAGTAAAGCAGTTGGAAGATGAGAAATCTTGTATTTTTGTAAGTAGCCTGGATTTCTCCCAAACAGGGTCCAGATTTCTGTTTCTGGTGCTGGACGTAGGGAGCTTAAATGAGAAATGGTGATTCATCGCAAATGTGTGTCTTGGGTGGATTTTCAAGCTTAGTTTACACATGAAGATATGAAAGCTAATTACCACAAACGGGAAGATGCTTCCCACAGGGATGAGGAGCAGGGCTGCCCCATAAAGTCAGGTGGGTATCATCAGGAAGCCGGAGAAAAATTATTTGGCTGTACGATTTGTTTGAAAGGCTGACCTTTTCCTGAGCAGGGAAAGCCAGGCTGAGGGCAGCTGCCCTCCCTGGACAAGTCGTTCTCTCCACTGTGAAGGGGACTCATCCTCTCTTTTATCAGCTTAGAGCCCAGCTAGAAATGCCTTTCACTGTGATTAGCTCAGCTCTGCTTGTACTCTTTCACACCTCATTGTGATGCCTTTTATTGGTATTTTCCCCCCTGTGACAGATAAAAACTGCGTTAACCACACATAATTGCAGCCTGAAACTCTTCACATGGGCTACCCCCAAGGAGGAAAGGGCATGGGCAGGAGCAAGAGCCTTGGTGGTTGTTAAAGGGTGGTTAAAAGAGCCCATCAAAGATGGTTAAAAGAGCGACACTTGCCCATTCTTTTAAGCTATTAATTATTTTGGCCTAATTAATTTAAGCTAAATTGCCATAGCTTTATGGGCAGAGTTTAGCAGGGTATTTCCTACACAGTATAAATTTCCTGGGCATTTGCTGATGTTGATTTATTCTTTGCCCAGTGCAGCAGACAGCTCAGAAATCGACTTCAGGTTTTCTTCGCTGTGTTTTCTGTACAAACTGCAGCATGGAATCACAGCGTGTGCATGTAAGGCCGCTCAATTAACAATCCGGACTGAAACAGCACCAAAGGAAGCTCCGTGCGCTGAATAAATCTGATTTAATTTGCACATTGACCTGACAGACCATAGCATGTCCTTGGAGCCATTCCCAGCCAGTGTGTTATTCCAGGTAAACTCCACACTGCGCTCACTAACAAAAACATGGAGCAATGGTTTGGACTGGGATCATAACTTCCACACAAAAATTCAGGTTTGAAATAGGCAGACGGGTCTTTCTTGTGTCTGCTGTGCCAATGGTCACAGCATCAAGGCATTAATGTGCAAAATAGTGAGGGAAGAAGCTGGAAAACTCAGAGGGAGTTTGGGAAAGGCTTGGAAAGCCTCCGAAGGACCCTCAGCTGAGCACATGAGGGTGTGGATGTTAAAATTGAAGGGACCCCAAGTGTCCACCTCTGTAGGATGAATGGCTGAAGAACAGAATGTGCAAGAGATGTGCTGTGACTAAACTGATGTAACACTGCCTGTCTTGGCCAATCTGCACGTACAGTTCATTGATGGCAGAGAATGTGCCTTTAAAATACTTCTTCAAAGGCTGAAATATGCTTTTTATAATGGTTTTATCAAAAGCAATATAAAGTGTCAAACTCATTCCAGTTGCAATTCATTGACTTTAGTGCCATGGCAATAAAAATGAATTTGGCCTGTCAGAGGAGAATGTGTTGTCAGATGCACAAGTGTTGTCATCTTCAATTTACACTTCCCTTTCACCCTGTGTCTCTGGTTCTCCAGCATTGTTAGGACTTTCATATATCCAGATCGTTCTCTGACTATATTTGCTGACATTTTTTTAGCTTTCTCATAAGTAGTTTCCATAGCTACAAACTTCATGTTCACAGAGGGGGGAAAAAAAAATTTAAAGGTTTCTTATTATTATTGTATTAAACATTTTTTATATTTCTTCTCCTTGTCATTCTCATATCATCACACCGCAGCCCCCTTTTA
>VYZT01021086.1:14119-88550 GCA_013400735.1 Pomatostomus ruficeps
GGCAGTTGTGCCCTGGGCAGGGCAGCCCTGAGGAAGGGTTTGGGCAGAGGTGTTTGTTTGGCAGTGGTGCTGGGCATGGCAGCCCTGAGGAACGGTTTGGGCAGAGGTGTTTGGTTGCTGGAGCAGCTTTGTCCAGGGAAAGGGGAGGCTCTGAGCGCCCAGCGCCGTGTCCGGGTCCTTGCCTTGTGCACCCGCAATCCAATTAGCTGCTCCGGAGCAGATGGAGCAGATTAGTGCCCGGCTCTCCTTCCTCCACCCTCTCCCTGGTGCAGGGGGTGTCGGGACCAACAATCGGCTTAGCCGTGGGTCCCGTGGCACAGCGTGGCACAGCCCCTTAGTGGGGGAAACCTCTCAGCTCTGGAGGTGCTGCAGCTCATCCCCAGCCTGGTGGCTCCAGTTCTTTGGTAGTTTGGAAGCCCTTTGGTTTGCCAGGCTTAAAATCCATTTTTTTCATTTTCAAAGAATGTCTGTAACGTGGCCACCGTATGCGTGAGCTCCACATTGGAACAGCCGCTCCAGCAGCGGTGTCAGGGGTGGAGGATTGCGGTCCTGTCCCACCTGCAGCATTCCCTCCTGGAATCTCAGCCAGCAAACGTTGGGTGTCCAAGGGAGATGATGGCCTCTTGCCTCATCTTGTAAATGAAAGCAGTGTCAAGCAAGGAGAGGCTGGGAGAAGGGACACCACAGGACTGTTCCTGCAGTTCCCTGAAGCATTACAGTTCCTGGGAATGTTCCTGCAGTTCCCCAAAGCGTTGCAGTCCCTGGGAATGTTCCTGCAGTTCCCCAAAGCATTACAGTTCCTGGGAATGTTCCTGCAGTTCCCCAAAGCGTTACAGTCCCTGGGAATGTTCCTGCAGTTCCCCAAAGCGTTCCAGTCCCTGGGAATGTTCCTGCAGTTCTCCAGAGCATTAGAGTTCCTGGGAATGTTCCTGCAGTTCCCCAAAGCGTTGCAGTCCCTGGGAAAAGGGTGGTGCAGGCTCTGTAATCTGAGACATAAGCAGGTTGTCACAATAAGAAGGAAACCAGCAGGGCTTACCTGGTAAACGCTGGTATGAACAGCCAAGATGGCATTCTCATGTTTTATTTATATATGCAGATATGTATAGACATGAAAATAGGGAGGAAAAAAAATCTCAAAAATATAATCAGTGTCTCAGTCATTATCCATTTGGATCAGTGCTTCTTAAGTCTTCATTGTTTGCCAGAAGTGTCTTGTTTTGGTTATCGAGCAATTTATTATTTTCTAGCTTGGCGAGCAAACAAGCAGACGGGACTTTGTTTAGACAGCAAACACAGTGATAAGAAATAATTTAGGATATACTTTCAATTTAGAAAGTCAGAAAAAGAGGATCAGAACTGAGGTCTCCTGGAAACATTCAGCATGTATTTTCTAGCTGTGAAGGTGCTATCTCCAGGTGGGTTCCCTCCATCCAGGGAGCATCAGAAGGTGCAGGGTGGTAACTCGCAGGAACCTGGCAATACCCCCCTGACTCCCCTGCTGCTCTTCTTAACCTTAGCACGTTTCCTGACACTTGTGCTCAACGCTGCAAATCCCTGAGCGGTTTCAAGCTGCCTCCTACACATTCCCTTATTGACCCTATAGATTATCAGCCTTTTCTTAGGGCGGCCCAGTCTCCTACTGGAATCTCTCATTGTTGCCTGCAGAGTGAAAAAAAAACCAGGAATGGAGATGTCACATGCATTGTTTTGTTCTCTGCCCTGTTCTGAGTGCTTTGTTAGAAAGGTTTAAATGAATATTGAAAAAGTACAGTAGTTATGCAAGTGCATATATTTTGTTTTGTTGATGAATCTTGATTAATATTATGAGGGATAAAAGAGAGGATTCAGTGTGGACAGCAGAGAGCTTGTCAGTGTCTAGACCATCCTGCTGGGACACTGAAGTAATCAGGAATGCTCAGATGTAGCTTTAGTTCTCCCACCTGGCCAGCAATTCCTGTAATCTCTTACATCGAGCTTTCCCCGCCTTTGAATTCTTCCTCATGTTGAGTAGACCTGCATTAGAGGTGTTCTCTTACCAGCTGAAACATTTGGCTTAAGAGTCTTAAATTTCCATTTCGTTCTTGTCTGCAGCGATTGTGGTTTTGTTTCATCTGCATCGGGGCTGAAAGGTCCCCAAACCAGGATTCCTGATAACGAATGACATCAGGGCAGTGCCAAACAGCCCGCCACCTCTGCAGTGGGAGTTGTCTCCTTGGGGCTGGTATTTATTCAGCGGGGAAGGTGTTCTCTGTGTTTGCTGCTCATCCTGAAGGCCCAGGCTCCCTGGGAGCAGAGTGGCGTCTCCCGTGCCGTGCTCTGGCCGGAGGCAGAGCTGGGGATCATCTCCCTGCTGTGAGATAAGCAGGGTACAGAGATACATCCATGGACCAGCAGCCCCACCACGCTCTGGCTCATCAGCTCTTTTTCCACTCCAGCTTTCTGTTCCTGAAGCTCGCATGAGAAAGGCCAACAAAATGATTATTTCTAATTTTTGTAGAATGTCCTTCTGGAGGAGCAGTTTCCAGAGCAGGGCAGTGAGTCAAGTTCTCTTGAGAAATGGTGATTTTGTCATTGATTTCAATAGGAGAAGGATTTTTACTCTCTCCTGCAAAAGGAGCCAGCTCTACATCACTGAGTTTTATTGCATTTCTTAAAATTAGATCTGCAAACCCAATGGTTTCTTAAGCAGGAGAAGCTGTACGTTTCATGCATTGGAAGCCTGTGCATTATTAAAAATAATAGGACAGATTTGTCAAATGCATAATGAGTAGGTTTCCTCCTCTGTTTTTCAGTGTTTTAATGAGTGCAGGAAATGTTTGCTATTTATTTGCTTTCAGGTTTTACCAGGGAGCTCTGGAGATAATTGTCAAATTTCCAAGTGTGTATCAATATTTCATGAAGCTCTGTTTTCCCTCTGTACATTCACAAGTTGGGTCATTAGCACCGGGACTGATATTAACAGGCTGAAGCAAGGCATGAAAAGGAATTCCACCAAACACTTGCAAGTCTGAGAATTTCTGAAACAAAATTCAGAGTGAAATAAATATCAGGTCTTCTGGGTAAAATAAAGATCGGTGATGTTGCCTGGCTTCAGATTTTAATCTGTTGGAGAATTTCTTGTTTGATCTCGGTTTCTGTGGTTTCTGTGCCTGATCCAGGAGCACCAAGGCTTTGTGTATGTGCTCTGTGTGTGTGTTTTGTGTGTGTTCTCTGTGTTTGGCCTCATGCCCAGCACTCTCCCCAAACCAGGGTGTACCTTACAGAGATAGGATATCCATCCACGTCATCCTTTGGAAAAAAAGCGAATTCCACCTTTCCTGCTACCAGCAATTTAAATCGTGTTGAATTATTAAAGCTCAGATTGCTTTTAGACGTGGTCAGCACTGATGTTGGTTATTTAGTTTGCTGTTGACTGTTCAGTTTTGGGTTATTTTTGCCTGGTCTTTGAGGTGCAGAACTGGCTGTGTGTTAACAACTATTGTTCTGCTTTGGACATTTGCCATTTAAAAGAGGCTAAGCTTTGCATATGGTTGAATGTTTCTTTTTTTCTTAATTTCTGACATCTTTATGTAAAACCATCATATCCCTGTTCTCATTCTGATTAAGCAACTTAGCCCAATTTTGGTTTGCTCAGCCTAAAACTCTGGTGTCAGGCTGGCTCCTGCTCCTATTCACGATCCAGCCCAAAGTAGCTCTGTGCAATGCTCTCAAGAAAAAAAATAACTCAGGAAGTTAAAATTATTCATAGATACAGACCCACTGTGCTGTGCTGTAGAGGGGGTGCAAAATTAATTGATGAATTAATGTGTCTTTTTGACCATTCTAAATGGTTGCCATAAGTGCTTCAGCAGGCACAGCTGAGTGGTAGCTGGGAAAGAGCAAAAAGTGAGGCTTTAAACTTGATTTAACTACACAAAGTCTGGAGAATTAATGTGAAAATCTGAAAGTGTGCGGAGAGTGGACGGAAGGAGCATCCAGGGCTTCTGAAATAGAAAAGTTCTCCAGAGTCAGAAGTGATGAAAGCAGAAAGGGACCAGTGGTGCTTCCCTGGAGAGGGAGGGATGGAGTTCTGCAGGAAGGGCAGAGCTGGCTGTTTGACAGAGGGGTTTGGAGATCCTTGGAACTAGCAGGTGTCAGAACTGGCCTGTCTGTCAGTATTTCGGGATCATTTTGGGATTTGTGACACTATGGGCTACAATAAAGCAAAGGAGGTCACTTGTGAGCACAAACAGCGGTGTTAATCATGGTAGCAGCTCAGGAGGAGAAAGAGAAATGGCAATCATGCGGTATTGACACAACAGGAGTGTGTGGAGATAATGAATTCGGTCATGGCTCGATATGACAAAGTTCCAGACTGTAAACAGAAATATTTGTCAGAGGGGAGACAGTGCTCAGGGTGAAAAATGGGTGCTTTGCTAAGTAAAAATCACCTTGTAAAGGATTTGCAGCTGTGAGGGGTTTGTAAGAGAAATCCAGAGCAGATCCGTTTGACTGCCTTGTCCTTCTAGGAGGGAGTTCGGAAAGTTGGCAGTAAATACCTCTTGTAACTTGTGCTCAGCGCTGAAACTGAGCTTTTCTCACTTGGCAGCTGTTTCCTGGCAGTAGATGAGCTTTGTCCTGGGAAATGCAAAGGGAAGTCCCATCCTGCCGTGGCTCCTGTCTTCGGTACAGCAGTGGGACAGCCGGAGCAGAGGCTGGGGCAGAGCAGCCGCGGTGTTGTGTCCTTAGCAGAGGTGGCACCGGGGACAGGAGTGGTGCTGAGGAGAGCAGAGACCTGACCGTTTGTCCCCATCCGCGTGTGCTCTCCTCCCTGTGCTGCTGGCTGAGGCAGGGAGAGAGGGCTTGGATCGGCAGAGAGGGGTCTGGCCCTTCCCAGCAGAGAAAAGGGAAAGACATCGGCACAGACGCGGGGCAAACTGGTCTCTCAGAAGGGGTGGGAGAAACAGCTCTGGTTCCTACCAGGCTCGGTGCTGAGAGGTTCTGCACTGTGCAGAGTCCCGTTACACAGCTGAATCAGCCTACAGGAGGTTGCAGAGCACTCAGAGGAGAAGCTCCACTCTTCTCCCAGGAGGACAACGAGCCGCTTTTGCTCCAGGAACAAGAGGCATCAGATCCTGCAAGGAACAGTGCTGCTGCTCTGACTCCTCCTGCAAAACCTCTCACACTCCTCCCAGCGCCCTCAGGCTCCAGAGCTGCAGCTGGGCTCGAGAGGACAAGAGTTGGCCATGCAATTCCCACCCAGCTTTTGGTGGTTTTTTGGTTTGGTCATTGATTGCCTGGGCCAGGTGCCCAGAGGACACAATTCCTCTGTGTGATGCTGCCTGTAATGGGGAGAACCTGGCTGTGCTCTGGACAATTTCCTGGGACATCTCTGATTTCCTGTACCCCCACTCTGGGAAGTTATTAGGCACGCTGAGTTAATGTGCCTCTTACCTATTTGTTTAATCTGTTTATAAGGCATTTAGAGCCCCAGTGTTCTTTGAAGAAGCACACACTGAGGGGTGCTGGACACCCCAGGCTGCATGCACTGCCGAGAGCAGGCAGGGCTGGAAACTGCCCCACTGAGTCCAGGGGAGCAGCTTTCTCCAGCACAAACACGTCTGCAGAAGTGGGAGAGGAAGGAAGAAGGTAGGAGAGCAGAGGAAAGAGGAAAATACTGGAATCAGCAACGGTAATCCAAGCAAAATACTGCAGCGGGACAGAGGGTGCCCCTAAGGTAGCCAGTTCTAGGAAAGTATTCCATGCCTGGGAAGAACAGGGCTGGTAATGGTCACAAAATATTTGTGTTCCAAGGTTTTTTACACTTTTCCTCTCAAGCTGGCGCAGTTACACGCTTTGTTCGTTTGCCTCTAGCTCCTACCCTTCATGGAGTTAGAAATACTCTGACTCAAGTCCATCCAAATACAGCAGTGACATGCTTGGTAAGTGGGTCATGAGCCCTTGGGGTCTGAGCAAAGATATTCAATTAGAATTTGGCAAAAGAGCAAGTTAAAATTATTTTCAAAAAAATCCTCGATGCCAAGATTTCACTTTAAGATTAAATTTCTTGTGAACAGTGTGTGACCTGTGCTTTGGTGCTTTGTATTAAGCCACGTGGAGCTCCTGGGTGTCAGTGTAAAGCAGTTTTGGACATCTCCTGGGCTGATACGCATATTCTCCTGACAAGTTTGGGATGATTCTTTTTCATGTCCTGCCTGGAAGTGGATCACAAGGGTATCCTGAGATTTCTTTTTGGAAGCCACACTTGGAAAACTCAACCTTGCTGCTGTCATTGCTGTGTGGTCACCTGTCTGCAGCCTCCAGCCGTGCTCCTCAGCCTCCCTCCCATCCGACACCCACGTTTTGTGTCATTCTGTGGCTGTTTGAAGCAGGCAAACCCAAACCCCCACGCTCAGTGGGACAGGGGGCTCCCATCACCCCGAGGAGGCCGCGGCTTCACCTTCAGCTCCAGGAAGAGCATCTCAAGTGCACCCCTGGGAACAGTCTGTGACCCCTGCTGTCCCTGGCCAGAGTCCTGTGCTGAGGAGAGGCATCAGCATGGTGGCTTTCTGCTGCAGGGAGTGGTTTCTTTTCCTTTTGCCTTCCCAGCCTCCCCAGGCTCTGCCTCTTTCCTGGGAGCGCTGTTTTGGCACCGGACACTGGAATTTCCGTGGCGGGGTGTTCAGGTGTGTCAGCACAACGGGTATCAGCTTCTTTCTGATCCCAGGAGTCAGGTGCTGGTCAGACTGACAGATCCACATCTGACCAGCACAGGGAAAAGCTGCAGCTCCTCTGCCTGTGGTTTTCTCCCCCTTTCTGTGCAGTCTCCCTGTCCCTGTGCTGGTTTGAGAGATGTGCACACTCTGAAATGTCTCTTCTTAGAGAGTTTGTTGTGTTCGGGATCTGGTCTGCTGTTTAAAAAGCTACACAGCCTTGCTGGTTAGTGTTTTCCATCACCAAATACTGACAGGGATTCTTGGATGCTCTTTGAGGATGGGCTGCCCGATGCTCTCCGAATGTTCCGGTCCTCTCGTGGACCACGCTGGGTGGTTGCAGCCCACCATGTGAAATGCAGAGCTGCAGCGGGGATGGCCAGGGGACAGAGTGGCAGCTCGTCACAATGAGACAGCAGTTCTGTATTTGACATCTTGAGGTCAAAAACTGTCAGTTCCTTATTTTTTACGGTGTCTTAAATCGCCCGGAGAGTGTTTTGAGCCTTGTCAAAATGAATTAATTAAGGCCAAGTCATTCACAAGCCTCTGCTGCTCTGATTCAGCAGCAGGACCGTGCTTGATTTTCAGCCTAACAATTACAAGTGGTTTTGGAGGATCTGGGGGGCTGATAGAGCCCATTTGTGTTTCCTCCAGAGCTACATGTGCTACAGTTTTTACTTGCTCTTTGCCTTGGCAGTCTGCAGCATTGTTTTCCTCCTCCTTAGGAACACAGCCAGTTTTCTAATTAAGGAAATCACTTTGCAGCCATTGTCGCTGTTCATTTGAGTTCTTTGTCCACACCAAAGTTTGCAGCTCCCCAGAAGATTTGAAGTCACTCCTTGCTACAGCTGGAGGAGGACAGGAGTTTTGGCTCAGGGCAGGCTCTTCCTCGAACTCAGTTAAGAACCAGGCATCCAGCACCACTGAGGGTAGCACATTCACTTCATAAGAGCCTCAAATCCACCTCTGGCTATGACAAATACTGCCGGGGTTACTTTTCTATTGGATTCAAATATTAAAAAAAAAAAAATAGTTGCGAGAAATAAATATCGCTCTGTGCTGGGCTTTACTGCTTACTGGGCTTTGAGCCTAAAAGGATTTAAAAGTCATCGCGCTCTAAGGGAAAGTTGTAGTGAGAAAGAGGAGGTGGAGGGTTGCTGCAGCCAGCTGTTGTGATTTGGGAAAAGGCTCGTCCTGCCTGATGGAAAGGAGGCTGGGGCTGAGACGGAGAGGCAGCCAGGGCTGACACAGCTACGCCCAGCAGGATTAGGACCAAATTAGAAACTCGGCTCGCAGGGCTTTATCATTTCCTTTCTATTGTGACATTAATAAATGCAAATCTTTATCTTTTAGTTGTTATCCTCCCTTGTATCTTTTGTTAATGAGCATTGTCCGCAGTTCAGGCTGCTCTGATAACTGGGTGGAGAGGATGGAGACGTTCATGTGCTTTCTTATGCCGTGCAAAAGTACCTGGGGGTGTGAGGAAAGGATACGGGCACTTCTCAGCTCCTCCTGTCAGCCTGGAGTTGGACAAGAGTCCTGGAGACTAAGCCATGTTAATGCAGCACAGTTCAGCGCTTTTGCTATTTCACAGTGCAGCACAATAACTTTCTTTCTCATTTCGTTCCTGAAGTACATCAAATTCAGAACATATGCACCGTGTCAGGGCTGTTCTTGCCAGTGAGCGCAGAGAAAATGCTCAGATCAGGCCTGGTCGGTCACCCAGAGGGAGCTGCTGAACTGGAAGATGGTGGGTTTATAGCAGATGATACTGGGGAGAAGTTCATCACTGGGAGGATGCTGAGGAAGCTGTGGCTGCCCCATGCCTGGCAGTGTTCAAAGCCAGGCTGGACAGGGCTTGGAGCAGTGTGGTCTGGGGGAAGGTGTCCCTCAGGGATTGGAGCTGGATGAGCATTAAGGTCCCTTGCAGTCCGAGCCACTCTGTGATTCTGTGGCTCCTGCACAGCTTGGCTTCCCAGTGGAGGCCACGGTGGCCTGGTGCTCAGCTGGGGTTGGGCTCTCCGTCCCAGCCGATGTGCTTTCCATCCTAGATAGGTCCCATATGGAGGGGAGCTCTCCTCTAGCCAAAATAAAGACACTCAGCAATCTGCCAGAGCCGATTAAAGCGTGTAGTCTGTTACAGGCAGAAAGAAATACAAGTTGGGGTAGAGGATACAAAATACATTTGCAAGGCATCTGAGCCTGATGCTAAGACATTCTTGCTCTCAGCATTGTTGTTGCCAACAGCTTCTCTTGTGCTCAGACCAAAACTATTTAGGGTGGAACATTTGCTCCCTACTTTCTAGCAAGCCTGGTCGCAGGAATGAAGAATGGATTCTTTTCAGTGGCCGCAGCTGGTTTGAATGATCCCCACACTGAACCCATTGACTCCTCATGGAATCACAAGGAAGCAGCAACTGGGATTTTGTTTTTGTGCCTGACAGGGGCAGGAACAGCGGGGCAGTCACAGGTCGATTGCTGTAACCCAGGGATGTCCCTGCACGCTCTGTAGCTCAGGCTGGCAGCAGGCAGCATTCACCAGCTCGCTCTGAAGTCAGGAGGCAGAGCAGGGTGAGATGTGCTGCTGGCTGGGTGTCTGCTGCATCCTCACCCACACCTCCCGCAGGACCCCAGAGTAAAAAACGTGTCTGCAGATCCATCATGCTCATTCAGTGAGAGCTGGGAGAGGAGTTCTTCAAGAATGGTGACCCTTGCATTACACACAAAACAAAACAAAAGTCCTGAAACCTTTCAATGTCAGCTGGCAAGACCTTGAGCAAGGCGCTGAGATGGATCTGCACCTCTCTCAAGGTCTGCTGCGTCTGAGGAGCAGCAGAACAGCTTGTTTTGGTAAACTCGGGGAATCATTTCCACACCCTGTGACAAGCCACAGGTCAAGGAAGGCGACTTGTGGTGGGCTGAGAATCAGGGAGGGATTTGGGAAAACTCTTGCTCAAAGTAATGCCACAGAATAGAAGGGGGTTTGACGGTAATTAAAAAGCCACTTCTGCATTCTTAAGCATTCTTAGGAAAGTCAGCTGGCCATGTGCTCTGGGCTTTTTTCACAATATTGGGTTTTTCTTCGTATTACCAAATGTATTAATTAGAGGAACAGATTACGCTGAGTACTGTACAATTATCTCTTGGGTATTTGTGGAGTGAACGATGAAAACTGTGAAACTGTAAAACGCTCATTTAGCTGGATGTCATGATGAGCACCACATCTTGCTTGCCCTCTTTGCCTGAACCTGTTGATTACAGCCAGCGGGGTGGTTTTGTGTCACTGGCAGCTCCTGGGGGGCTCTGGGACCCCCTCAGACAGAGGCACAATGTCGGGTTGTTGTTGCTGCAGGAGCCTCTTTTCCAGGATCGCAGGGAGTTTTCCCAACACACTCAGTTTCATTCGGTTTGGTTTGTAATCTCTGTGATCTAATCAAGTGTATAAACACGTAGACAGGGGTGGGATGCATCAGCATCCTTCTTTCCCAGCTGCTTTCTGCTGCAGGGCAGGAAATTTTGTCAACTTTTTGAAACTTCAGTGCAAGACTCCTTCCCCTCCCTTCCCCTATCTCATTCCCAACAAAGAAATTAAACCTGGTCAGTTCATTTTCCCCTACCTCACTTTGGTGGGTTTGTGGCACGATTTTAAGACTAAATAAATTAATTGAGACTGACTGTAGGGTGTATAACTGCAGCTCTTGGGTTGATAGGTGATGGGTTTTATTGAACCAATAAAATACAGAAAATGGTTCGGGGAAAAGAGCTTACTGCAGTGATATTGTTCAGTGTGATTTACAGTTTTATAACTGTAGGCAAATGTGAAATATTTTTCACTATCTTGGGTATACATTATTAGATAAACCTATATCGTGTGCTTACCTACATCAGCGGTGTGGTAGCGAAGAGACATAAAAATGAAGACATTTTCAGCCCATTAGAGTTAACGTGGTTTCAGCAGCAGTCAGTTTCTCTACAGTTCGGCTTTTATTTGGCTCTCGGTGTGCTGAGGATGCCTGCAGGAGATGCCTCCCAGCAGCTGTGGGAGCTGCACTGTAGCGATGCACAAGAAAATCAGACACCTTAATATAAATATTGTTGACCAAAACAGCAGCTCAAGAAAAACGGAGAGAAAATATGGATCTGTGCAGGAATTCTTTGTTGGGCATCCTGATGTGTCTCCTGTTGCATTGTTGAGGTTGAGCCTTGAAGGGCAAGGACAGGGCTGCTCCAGGAGGTCCTCAAAGCCCCTGGCTGTGACCAGAGGAGTGTGGTGGGCGTGGAGGGCTCCTGGAGCTGGGACGAGCTCAGCCCCTTCCCAAGGGAGTGCAGGGCAGGAGACACCCCTGGAGCTGCAGGGTGGTGGCCAGACCCCCGTGCTTGGGGGAGAGGTGGGTGTTGCACTGCCGCAGTACAGGAACAGCTCATCATTCTTGGAAGGGAAAAACAGGAATCTGCCAGTGTGTTATCTGGATTAATGAAGATGAAATGTGCTGTATAAATACGTCAGGAGCGTGATCGTGCCGTTATCCCTTGGGCTACTCTGGCTCGCAAGGAGAAAAGGTTGATTTGTATTTGTAGATGATTTTGCTTGCTCTGCCAATGCTCATTTTTGTTTCAGTACGAAAGGCAGGGAGTGTGTATTTCCTCTGCTCAAAGGTGGAGCAGATCAGCAAAGATTTTTGTAGATTATCGTCGTTTAAATAGCTCTGGTTTAAGATGAATGTTTCAACTACAATTACTTACTAGTGATACTGTTTTAAACCGTGGTGATAAATTAGGGAGGTTTAAGCTCTATCACTTAGGGATCTGTGCGATATTTGGACATTGAACATGGTTTTCCATAACCCAGAAGGAGCTGGAGTGTGGCTGGACAGGCTGGGGTGGGCGAGGGGGAGATGGAGCAGTTTCAGGGGTGGGATTTTAACCTTGCTTTGCCTCCAGCCCACCCTGGGCACAAAACCCTTGCTGGCGTGACCATCCTGTGTGCCAGCAGTGGGAGGTCACGGGGTGAAGGGGCACTTTGGTGTCACAGCGCCGGTGACGGTTCTCAGCCAGCGCTGCCCGGTGTCCTGTGTTAATTTGAGATGTGAAATATGTGGCTGGGGATTATCGCTAATCCACAGAACATTTTAGGGTCAGGGATGAGAAAAAATGTTCGGTATGTTCTCAGCCATTCCTAGTGCGGGCTGAGCATCCAGGAACAGCCCGGCTGGGCAGATCTGGAGGGGTTTGCTGCAGCCTCCAGAGCCTTGAGAACACCAGGAATGTGAGGTGGGGTAGCCAGAGGCACCTCAGTTTCCTCCTGGGTCCTTCCTCAGAGCTTCTATCCACTGTACCAAAAGAAATCACATCTCCAATGTCATTTGAGAATTTTCAGAAGATTTTTGGCTGGTTCCAGCCCCGTTTGGGTCCACAGGCTTTTGTCCAGACCTGCAACCCGTGTTTTGCAGCCAGGCAGGAATGCTAGAGGCCAGGAAAAGCCTGATAAAGGGGGAAAATAGAGAATGGGAAAGTTAATCATTGAACTTCTTGTTATCTTTATTCAGCTTGGAAAACTGAAGCCAGACGAGGTTTGCAGGGGGAGATAATATCTTTTATTAGAGCAACTTGTATGGTTAGGGAAAACCCCACGTGCTTCTGGGACCACATGCTTTTCTTCAGAACTCCACAACTGCACATTGCATTAAAAATAAAATTAATGTAATTTTCAAAAGCATCAGCGGATATTTGAAAGAACTGAATTTAAAAGCAACTTACAAGAAAGAAAAAATATCTCGTTTGGTTTAATTTGATTTGAACATTTCAAAAAAAGATTTAACAGCCCTGAATTACAAAAGGCTTTTTTTTCTGGCTTGGAGTTTACTCACAGGAACATGACATCTGTGTGCCAAAGGGCAGTGGTGGAGTCCCCATCCCTGGAGGGGTTTAAGAGCCGGGAAATTGTGGCATTTGGGGACATGGGGCAGTGGTGGCCTTGGCAGTGCTGGGGGAATGGTTGGACTCGATGATTTTCAAGGTCTTTTCCAACGTAAAGACTCAATGATTCCACAAAGTCAAAATTTCTACATTTAGCCTCACTTTGTGCAGCTGAAAATCTCCATAACTATGGTCAGGCTCTTGTTTCTTCCCGAAATACCTACAAGGCCCCTTTGCACCTCCAGGATGCCCTCAGCCCACAGGAGTTGTTAGAGAGCAGCCAGGGAGGCTCCAAGGAGGTACAAAGCCAGGAGGGTTAAGAAGGGTGAGTTTAATACACAGAGTTCCCTGCTCTGACCATCACTTTTTCCCCCTCAGTCTAAAAAAAACCCCCGTGATTAAATGATAATATTCTGAGATGCGGGAGTTGGTAAATAATCAGTGTATTGTTATTAATCAAGGTAATTCCTCTGTTCCAGGAGATAAGACGTTATTATTAATAACATCTCCACGGAGAGGTTTTGCGTGCTCACCCTGACCTCATGAAATCTCCAGCCTGCAATCCAGCTCTGTGTAGTCTGCTTTTTTTCATTTTTGAGTGAGGTTTTTTCCTTCTTTTTTTATTTTTTTTATAGCCTTCTACATCACCCGGCACACCAATTTAAAATTCCCTCAATCCAGCTTAGTCTCAGCTGTATTAATGCATGGCTCCAGGGCACAGATAGCTAAAAAGGGCTGCATTGTTGTGGCATCTCTAAAATCTTTTTTTCTGAGAAGTTGGATAAAGAGATTGAGGTTTCTCAGAGGGGGTTTGGGTTGGGGTTTTCTTTTTTCCCAGCTGAGAGAGCAGCCTTGCAGGTGGCTCAGAGAGGAGATGTCAGGCCAGGAGATGCTGCTGGACCCCATGTCACCCCATTCCTGCTGAACTTTTCCAGCAGAACATTCCCCTCTGGGAAGGTGGCTGCGAGCACAGTGTGGGATCCCTCATCATTTTCCTGATGGATCTCGGGAGACAGCTTTACAGCAATACTGAAAATAATCAAATATATTAGTTAGGGAACATGGGCTGAAGCAGGAGTGATTTTCTCTGCAATATTTTTCCTAGGATATCACACACAGAGCTCCTTAATGCAGTCATGCCTGGGAAATCCTGCCTGGGGTACACCCAGTCTTTTTCAGTATTAGTTAAAAAAACCAGGAGATATTGGGGTTCACGGAATCACTGAATGGTTTGGGTTGGAAGGGACCTTTAAAGATCCCCTCGATGTGATCGGCCTCGCTCCTTAAACCGTTCCTTGAAGGATACAAGGCAGAGCAGCTGGGGTTTGGTGGTCACTGCCAAGCCTGGAGCTTTGTTTGCTCTGTTTTTATGGTGCTGGGCTGCTTTAAGTGTCAACAGGAATGTGAAGTGTGCCCTGTTTGTTTTCCTAAAGTGTAACCATGATAAAATCCTACCATAGACCTGTAAAGCTTCAGTTGTAAAAGTAAATCAACTTTAATAGCAAGTGGGTTGTAGTTAAGTGCTTTTGAATGTTAGTATTTAGGGGTTTTTTCTCACTTGGTTATAATCCGGTGCTACAGGGAAGTGAGGGTGTTTATCTTGGGGAAATGAGTGGGATTTGCAGGCATTCAGCGCCTCCCAGGACCTTCCAGGGTTATTCCCCTGCTCACACACTTCACCATCCTTGCTGCACTTAGAGGAATTGGTCTCGGATTCCTCAAAGAGTGATGGGAGAGCACAGAGGAGCTCTGGGTACAGACTGGGATGGGGAAAGAAGTGGGAAAAGAGTGAAGCAAGAAACCAGGACGAGGAAAGCAGGAGCCGTGCGAACCTGCTGGGAGTGTGGCAGCGCCGGGGCTTCCCGTCCGTGCTGAGGTTCCTTCCCTGGATCTCCGCCGTGGCAGAGGGGTGGGGATGTCAGAGAGGAGAAGGTGCCAGAGGTCCGTGGGCCGCGCTGAAGCGTTCCCGTCCCAGGCTGAGCCGTGGCTCTCGGGCTGCGGGAGGGGTGACCTCGCAGCAGGGTCGCCCAACAGACGGTTCCAGCTGGGCCCGCGCTTGGCCAGCGCCCAGCAGCTATTTCGGGAGGTCTTAGCAGGGACGAGGGCTTGGCAGGACCCGCGGGTTTGGAGCGAGCTCGCGGTTCTTGCCGCGGGAGCCAACGGGCATCCCACAGGCTGGAGGAGCCCCGGCAGCACGCGGGCCTTGGGGACAGCCCAGGGACAGCCAGGGACAGCCCAGGGATATCCCCTGTGCTCCTGGCCTTCCGTCCCTTTGAATGAAGGCACTGGAGGTGCCCAGGTGGATTTAAAGGACTGGGGCCATCCCCTGCCGCAGGCCGGGGCTTCGGCCGCTCCCTGGCCCATCCGCAGCGCGCGCAGGAGGAGCTGAGGCGGCCGCCAGCCCTTCCTGGCACCCTCTGCTTGGCCAAAAATTGCTTTGGGGAGGTTCCTAAAGTCAAGCTGGGCTCTCACCGAAGGCTCCCACGTTGCCCTTATGGAAAAAGTGTGAGGTAAAGCCTGGGCTGGAGCCTTGGGGGGTTGTTGTCCCTTCCGGCTGTAAATGAGTGACTTGAGATGACAACAGCTACTGGTGGACATGGAAATGAGGATTTATCTTCCAAAAGGCTCTCCAGGCTCCCACCCCAGCAAGGCAGTCCTGTCTCCAGAGACAGAAACTCCTCCAGTGCTGTCTCAGCCCTTCTCTGGGATCTGAACCCTCAGCAGCAAAGCAGAGATGCTCAGAGGAGGAAACCCTGTTGCTTAAAAGACCCAGAGCACTTTCTGTCCAGCTCAGAGGGAAGGACTAATGTCAGTGGTTAACAGCATCATTTAATTCCTACCAGTATCTCCCAGCGTGGTCTTTTCTTTGTTTTCCACTCCGAATCTCTCATTATAATGTGCAAATGCAAGTTCCAAAGGTGCTGGTGGCACACAGACAGCTGGTGGGATTGAATCCTTCCCGCTTCCCAAAACTGGATCCAAGTGCTTGCTTTGATACTTTACCTTTTTTTTTTTTTTAATTTGAGGGAATTTCCTGTCTAAAGCATGGGGCTGTCAGAGGTCTGTCTGTGTGCTAAAGCCAGGTTTGCACCCCACAGTGCTGGTATGGTGTGGACAGCCCTGCTGCTGGTCTGGTGGGGGTCTCAGGCAGCAGAATTCCAGGCTGTCCCCATGCCAGGGCTGTCACTGCCGGTCGACAGGCTCATCTGAGCCTTGATTTCAGTATCTCGTATTCCAAAACGTCTTTACAGCCTCTGAATCCCTCGGGGCAATCTGAAGTTTGAGCAGCCTCCTGCCCAGATGGCCGATATCAGCAGCTCTCCCCTGGCAGCAGCATCCTTCTCCTTGGGTTTATTTATTTTATCATTTAAATCAAAAAGCTAAAAAACCGAGCAAAAACCAAAACAATGAAAGCTGTCCATTTCCTGGAGCGGCTCGTTCGTTTTTTACTGCCGTAGTTTTGTTTCCTTTTGGATAGAAGGGAAAAGATAAATGGACAAAGAGGATAGGGAGGGACGCGAAGGAGAGCTGGCACGGGCTGCTGTCCCTGGTGCATGGAATGCGCGGCTCAGGGGTGAACGTCCCACCCACGAAAAATAAAGGAGATGTCCTGCAGCTGAAGTGCAGCACGGGAGAGAGTGCTGGATAATATCGGGAAAGCTGCCCACTGAGCACTAGGAATACAGCTTGTTTCCAGCACTGGGCTGAGGAATGGAGCACACTCAAGGAGAATTTATTGGAGTTTTTTTTGCTACCTTCTCTGCGGGTTTTTTTTTTAATATGAGCTGCAAAGCTCAGCCCTGGGCAGTGGGACAGTTTGAGGGTCCATATGGTGTCTGAATCATAACCACCAAACAAACCCTCACTGAGCTTTTCCCCTCTTTTTCCCATCCCTCTCTTACAAAAAAAAAAAAAAGAATAGAGGAATCTGAGCTGCTCTGAGCAAGCAGTTTCTCTTCCCAGGTGCTTCTTTTAGCTTTCTTGGTAGCATCCCTCCCTCACCACCCCATATGGCCTCTCCCATCTGCTCTGCCTCTCCCGTGCCCTGGCAGCTCCCACTGCCTCCCTGGCTTTGCCATCCCATCCCTGCGTGCCCTGCTCTGCACTCCCACTTCCCGGGTCCCTGGATGGCCCTGGGGCCAGCACATCCCTCGGGCAGCCCTGTCTCCCATCCCTGTGTGACCGTGAGGTGTTTGACCTCAGACCTTGCTCAGCTCCTCTGGAAGTCACTCCGTGGCGTTTGGTGTTCGCAGACACGGATTTACCAACCTGACACTGCGGGGATGACCCAAACACCCACGCTCTGATAGGCGGCAGAGGCCGTGCATTACTCCTCTGTTACTCTCTCATTGCACTGACACCAGTTCATGTCCTTATGCAGAGCTCCTGGATCAGATTTAGTTCAGCCCAGGGATCATTTCACAGACGAGCACTCCAGAGTTTTGCAAAATTTCTGTTTGGCTTTTGTGCCCCAGGGCTGGATCCCCATGGCCTCAGCAGTGTACCCCAGTGCTTTAATGGGGCACACAAAGGAGATGTTTCTGCTGTGTGTACCTTCAGGAATTCAAATAAGAGTGAGAAAATACCATCTATATTTATATTTTCACTGAGCATTTCCCCTGGCTGCTGTGCCTGTAGTTCAGCTGGGGACTGTAACCACGGTGCTTGGATCAGCTAATAAGGACATTGTTTTATATGGGAACTTCTTATGAATTTTTAAAAATACTTTCATCAAGGAAGCCCTGAAGAGTTATCTGGAAGGGAACTGGCCAAAGTCCAGCTCTTGTGTGCTGGCCAGAGGAAGTGTCCTGGAGAGGTCAGGGCTTTGCACGGGCTCTTCCCAACAGCAGGTACGAGTTTCTCCCTTTCCAGCAGGGCAGGATGGGCCTTATTGCCTCTCTGCCCATTGCTCTGGAGCTCCGGAGTTTCTCTGAAACACCATTCCCTCCCCAGGGGGGACTGCCATGAACCTGTGGGTTTTTCCAGTGGGCTGGAAGTTTCCTCCACTTTGCCATCACCCCTCTTCCCCACAGCAGCCCTGGCTCCAGCATCAGTTCAGACACCTTGGTCTTCAGTGAAGGAGAAGATTCTGCACTCTTTCCCTGGTAGGATCCTGGTAGCCTCAAAGATGCTTTGTTTTTAAAATACAAAGCCATTCATGATTAGTTTTAAAAAATATATTTGATGTCACTTTCTAAACATGCTGTGTGTTTGTGTGGCCTCTGTCTGCACAGTACCAAGTGCCTCCAGAGCATTTGTTGTTAGAAAAAGCAGTAAATATCTGCTGGGTTTTTTTCCCTAAGTGTGAGATAAGACTTGTGTCCTATTTCATTTCTGCATATGCATTTATTATGAGAAGCATTTGTTGACAGGAAAAGTTGAGTGAAAGGAAGAGCAGCACTGGTGAGCACTCTGTGGTGGAGGAGGTTGGTCCTGTGTGTCCTGCAGCACCACAGCGCTTCCCCAAACATCCCCATCCTCACAGAACCACTCAGTGGCACCTCGGCCACTCACCTTTCTGCCTGCAGGGCCACCAGGGAGTGGGGACCCCTGGAAAGGCACCTTGGGATCAAATCTTTGGGAATTTGGAGAGTTTAAGCAATGGTTTATGGTCAAGAGAGAGATGTGCCTAAATCCCCTTGTCCTGTAGCCAGAGACTGGATTTTAGGGAGAGTGACAGGTCTTTTGACATCAGTGTTACAAGTTGGTACCAGCTCCAGGCAGTAAACCTTTGTTCTCCTTATTCCTGCCCTGTCCTCCAGTTCCAGGATCTCAGGTGCAGATTTTTTTCTTATTTCTTGGATGGGGATTGTCTGTAGCTGTTGGTGCCGCTGGCAGTGACAATGGCAGCTGGAAAGAGGGAGAAACAATTGCTCCAACAACTGCTCCAAGCCGTGCTCTGGGGATGGGGCATTGCACAGGGACAGCCTGCCCTCGTTCTGCACATCCCACAGCAGCAGCGTCTGCATTCTCCTGACGGAGTGTGGGGTGGGGATGACAATTACAGAGCCATAAAACATCCTGAGCTGGAAGGGACCCACAGGGGTCATGGATCCAGCTCCTGGCCCTGCACAGAGCCCCAACAACCCCACCCTGGGCATCCCTGGGTGTCCAAACGCTCCTGGAGCTCTGGGGGTCGGGACTGTTCCCTGGGGAGCCTGGGCAGTGCCAGCACCCTCTGGGGGAGGAACCTTTCCCTAATCCAACCTAAACCCCCCTGGCACAGCTCCAGCCGTTCTGTCGGTGACGTGGGGCTGCTTTTACCCATTTGGGACAAACTGGGCAGGACCAGGACGTCTCCAAGAAGATGTGAACCCTGCCAGCGATCCTGATGCTGAAAATCAGTTGATTGACACATCAAGAAGGAATGTGGCCCTCGGTCTCTGGGTGCAGCTGAGATCAGCACAGCCCTGCTTTCCCCAGTGCTTTGTGTTTGTTTTCGAGGTGCTGCTCAAGGCTATCAGCCTTTTTTTTCTGGAGCCACGCTCTGCATGGAAAGAAAGGCATGTTTCATTTTTAAGTTGGAAAGGGAAAAAAAAAAAAAAAGCCACACACACAAAAAAAACCCAAACAAACATAAAACGCAGCGTGGCACAGATTAAATCCATTTGAGACAACTCGGGAAAAAAAAAAAACAAACCCCGCCGTATGTGCAAGTCAATAGGAGGAGGGGAGTGGAAGGGGGAAAAGCAACTGTGACATATACAAACCCTTTGGTGTGCATAGCATAAGATTTTTTGGCTGGCACTCACATGATTTTATTCAAGGGCTGGGAAAGAACTACGATTAGTTAAAAGCTTCGGCAAAGTCTGGAGGGAGTGCTCTGAAGAGTTGGGAGCCGCGCAGAGGTGACTGTAACTCCTCTCGCAATTTCAGACCATTCTTCTGGGGCTCGGGACAAAAGCCTTTTCTTTTTCCCTCCGTGTTCAAAGAGACATTTGTCTTGAGATGTTGCAGCTGTGGGCCGCGGGATCGCTTGTTTGAAGATACCCCCTCGTAAGACGAAAGGAGAGGCAGCGCTCTGAAAAGTGGTAGTATTTTATCGTGTGTGGGTTCCCCCCCTTCCTCCTCCTCCCTCCCCGCTCCTCCACTGCCATGTGCGGTTTTTAATAAGAAGAAGAATGTGGAGGCAACATTTTCCAGGCAAGGGGAAATTTCCTGTTTCTTTTCTGTTTGTTTAATAAAGTGTGTAGTTGACTGTAAAACTGTAGCTACTTGGTTGCGAGCGGGGTAATTCAGGCGGAGTGTCAGGATCGCTTCTTGATGCACTTTTATATACTGCAGGGCAACATGTTTAAAGGCTTTTTTTTTCTCTTTTTTTTTACCCCCTTTTTTTCTTTTTTTCTTTTTTTTTTTTTATTTTAATGCTGCGTGGCGCAGGCAAGTGAGATTAATAAGAATTAGGCAAATGGCTCCTGCTTTTGTTTCGGTGAGATAGTACCAGCCGTCTTGCGGTCACACAAAGGCTGCCATTTAGCAGGGAGCACTCCCTAATTCTCTTGGCAGGGGTGCAATTGGGATCGGATACAAGTGGGTGGCAAAGGGGAGGAGCGGCAGGAAAGGACAAGCAGGCTTTGTGTGTTAAAAAAACGAAACAAAAGCACTTTATACGCGGGGCTGCGTGCAACAAGCGGCGCTGCCTGCGAGCCGGGGTGGAGTTGGAGTTCTCTGTGCCTGCAGAACCTTGCTTTTTTTGCTCTTTTTTTTTTTCCCCTTTTTTTTTTTTTTCCATAAAAGCTTCCTCTTCTTTAGCAAGCTCTCCCTGCACTGCTGGCCACGCTCCGCAGGCGGCTGAAAACGCCTTGAAAAAAAAAAAAAAATACGCATTGAACAATACTTGCCCCAACTTTGCAGGAACAGCTTTGGGGGGCGGGGGGGTTGGTTCTCAACAAAAATCAGCTTCAGATGGCGTGGGAGCCGCCGAATTCGGGAGGCAGAGCTGATCCCAGCCCAGCCCCGGGGAGAGCTGGTGGCGATGCTCGGTGATGCTCGGCGGAGGCAGCCCGGGGCTCGGCGCAGCGAAAGGGTTAATGGCCGCGATGCTGGATCACAATTTCGGGGGGAGTGGCCGCTGTTTTAATTACTTTCCGATCCGCGGCATACCTCGCTCCTAATGAAGCCGCCGCCTGCGGAGCGAACGTGCTGCGGGAGCCGCGGTGGCTCGGTTCTGTCAGCCCCGGTGCCCGGGCTGGGATGTGTTTGTGGCTGTGTTTGTGCAGAGGTGGGAGCCAGGACGGTGAGGGATGGATGCAGGCTGGCGGAAAGAGGAAAACAGAGCGCGGTTTAAGCTGCAAACCCGCCAATGGTTTTTATTAAAACCTGATTTCCATACATTACGCACTTCATCCTGTATTGATTTGCTTCGAAAGTTTCCTTGTCGAGCTGGAATAAATTCCCTCCTGGAAGCAGGGGAGAGGAGAGCAGTTCCTGTGAGTACCTCACGGCTTGCAGGCACATTCATCCTCAGTGACTGCTCTGGAGTGTGTGGGCAGGGGTGATGTGCCTGAGAAGCCTGTGTCATCATGCACAATTACATCCCTAATCCCGAGCAAAGACACAGATGCTGTTGCAAAAAAAAAAAAAAGGAGGGGAAAAAAAAAAAGCTGTGTTTCGTTTGACTTTCAAAGAAGCTTATGTAAGCATAATAAACCCGTTATTTTGGGGCTCGGATTAAATGCCAAAGTTTTGGATAACCTGTGGTTTCGTCTCCCACGTGTCACGCTCTCAGGAAGCCACTCCAACCCTTGTGTGTGCCTTGAGGATGGTCCTGGTCCCTGGTGGGCACTGGGCTCCGAGCCTGGGGACAGGGATGGTGGCCACCAGGGCTGGCACTGCCACAGCCACCTTGCCCCTGCACCAGACTCCTTTTTCTCTGCAGTTGTGGTGTGAGGCTGGCAGGTGATGCCCTAAGCCGTGGAGATCATACACGTTAGTAAGCATTTAAGTCAGTGTTATAATTCACTCTCTTGTTAACCTGAGAAAATAATCTAGCTGGGGCTGCCCGAGGGATTGTGTAAGCGCTCGGAGATTTGGGCATGTTTTTATTCTTGCTTATCTGCTTATCACAAGCTTCTTTCCCTTATCCAGATCGTCTCGGCACTCTACCCTGCCTACTGACACACTTGCACTCCCATCTGGATGAATCCATGCAAACAGAATGTGTTAACTTCCAGTGATGGAGACCTCCGTGGGGAAGGGGGAGGGAAGGACCTGTTCCAAAAGCGCCCACCTAGAATGCTGAGAACCTTCAGGCAGGTCTGCTGGCTTGGCTGGTTCTTCGTTTCTTTGAGCAGATTTGGTGAAAAAGGAATGGAAAGCCACTGAACCCACTCCAGTGAACCTGCCTGTTTCCATGGAGTTGTGTTTTCCCGTGTAAAGGGAGTGTACCTGTGTGAGAGCAGCAGCAGTGCAGGGTCTCTCCCTGGGACGATGCTCTTGGTGCCTGCAGCTCTGGGGTTCATCACTGTGGGTTTATGTCTGTCACACCCACATCAGCTGTGGGAGATTCCCCCACAAAACACCCCAAAACAGCCCCGTGGAGTCCCCTCAACCCAGCACTGGGCTTGTCCAGCTCACCAGCACAACCACTGCATTTAAAGGCCAGACAGATGGTGGCTGGTAGACCTGGCAGGTTCTTGTGCAGAAATGAGTTTGGTAAGGAGAGGCTTTGCTGGGACTCCTTGTGTGAGGGTTTGGGGACTGAAACCCAGACCCTCCAGCCCCGGCCATCTCACGGTGCAGCAGCAGAAATAAAGCACCAAATTGTACCCAGAGCACCTGATCCCCTCCCCTGTGGAGGAACTGCCTGTGCAGCTCAGAAAGATACCTGAGATATTTCGTAGGGTCCTAAGGTAATAAACATCCTTACTGAAAAGGAGGTGTAGAAATTTCTAAGTGATTTGTCCCAAAATGAACCAGTTAATCCCCGGCAGAGCAATAAATAGGATATAAAAATCAGCCTTCTGCGGCCCTTGGTGGTGATCAATTCTTTCCCCTCAGCCTGGAGAATGTTTGGTTTACAAAGAGGAGCTTTGCTGTTCCCATGAAACCTTTGGTAGTCGTTAATACATCAGAGTATATAACCTTCCGTGCTAAGGAGGTCTCCAGTGTCCTGCTCTTCCTGTGATTTTCCAGTAATCCTTTCTGGGTTTTTTTGAGTGGTTCTCATTTTGGATTTATCTTTCTGATGTGGCCAGAATGGCAAAGTCATTCCTTAAAAAAAAAAAACCAGGGCAAAACCACAGCTGTGTTCCCAGAGAGAAATCTGGACTCTGCCAAACTTCACCGTGTTGCTGTGCCCCTGACCTGCTGTGCCAGGTGTCCTGCCCGCCGTGTAAAACACGCTCGCTGTGCCCGCAGGTATCCGCCCGCAGATCATGAACGGCCCCATGCACCCCCGGCCCCTGGTGGCGCTGCTGGACGGCCGGGACTGCACCGTGGAGATGCCCATCCTGAAGGACCTGGCCACGGTGGCGTTCTGTGACGCACAATCAACTCAGGAGATCCACGAGAAGGTACCGGCAGAGCTGGGCGGGCTCTGGTCTTGTTCTTCCACATCCTTAAAGCCCCTTCCAGTGCCTGACGGGGCTCCCAGAGAGCTGCAGAGGGGCTTTGGACAAGGGATGGAGGGACAGGACACAGGGAATGGTTCCCACTGCCAGAGGGCAGCGATGGATGGGATATTGGGAAGGAATTGTTCCCTGGGAGGGTGAGCAGGCCCTGGCACAGGGTGCCCAGAGAAGCTGTGGCTGCCCCTGGATCCCTGGCAGTGCCCAAGGCCAGGCTGGACAGGGCTTGGAGCACCTGGGACAGTGGGAGGTGTCCCTGCCATGGCAGGGGATTGGAACAAGGAGCTCCCTTCCAACCCAAACCAGTCTGTGATTGATTTTTGAGCAGAAAGTGCACAAAGCCACACTTGGAGTCAATCAGCAGATAACATCAACAGAAGCCACTGCAGATTAATATTCATTTAGGCTGTTTTAGAAGCCAGATGTTATTTTGAAAAAAAAAAAAAAGAAAGCCACCTTATCTCTTTGCATCAGGTTTTTCACATTAATGGTATTAACATCTCTCATGTTTTTTGAAGTCCGTGGTGCTCTTGCTGTGGCTTTGCTCACACCATCCCAGCTGCAGCTTGTGGGTCCTCACAGGTGCTGGGTGCACCTCCAGCAGCTCCTCCCTCTCCTGCAGGGAGTGGAGGAGGTTTGGGAATCACTCAGGCAGATCCATGCAGAGTGGATGAGTGTTTCTGCTTGGAAGCTCAACGACATGTAAATACTCCTCTTCAAAGTGTTATCTTAGATACCTCAAATGAGGTTTGGAGTGATCAGAAATCACTTGAAAGATCAGGGAAAGAGGAATAGAAACAGCATCAGTGCTGGTTTTAGCTGATAGTAAATGTGGGGGAAGGAGGATGGAGTTTTTTGTGAGACGCTGACAGATGAGCCAGGCTTGGGGGGTTTGAGTGGGTCTTGAGTTTCCAGAGCACTGAGGGAGCTGAGTGTCAGCGAAGGTCTGGATCTGCACTGAAGGGGAAAAGCCTCTGCAGAGTTTCTCAGGTCCCGCTGAGAGCAGCCAGGACAGGTGGATGTGAGCCGTGTGATGGGGTTTGGACACGCACAAGGAGGTCGAGGTGTTACGAGTGTCACACGGTCCTGTTCAAACCCAAAGGACACTGCTGCAACGCCTGATTCCTTTCTAAAAACAGAATTACTGCTGCCTGGGAGCAGAGGGATTAGCAGATAACCCCCTGGAAAAGGGGCCAGGTGAGCCACAGACGTGGTCTGCTCAGATGTAACATCGTAATTTTCAAATATTCACCAAATCCATTCTCAGAGGTGTTAGTGGGTCACACCCCTGCTGATTTTGGTGACTCCTGGCTCACAGAGCAGGTCAGCAGTGAAAATGTCCAGTTCCCTGTGTCCTATTCCTGATTCCTGAGCTGCAGGTGTCCCTCCAGGTGTGCCGGTGGCTCCTGAGCCCTGTGTGTGTTGCAGGTGTTGAACGAGGCCGTGGGGGCCATGATGTACCACACCATCACCCTGACCCGGGAGGATCTGGAGAAGTTCAAGGCCTTGCGGGTCATCGTCCGAATAGGCAGCGGCTACGACAACATCGACATCAAAGCCGCCGGGGAGCTCGGTAGGTGCCAGCTCTGCCCCTGACTCCTTCCCTGTCCTTCCAATCCCTTCAAATCAGCACGAGGAGCTGCTGCTCCCACGGGACTGTGCTGGCACAGCAGAGTTCCAGGCTGTGCCTCCATTCATGCCCTGAAATTACAGGTGCAGTTACATTTTTTGCATGTAGAGAAAATGATGCCAAGGAAACTTGACCATGAAGTGAACCAAGGGTGCAGTTTTTGACGGCAGCTTTTGGGTTCCTATTGTGTTAAAACTGCCCTGAATCCCTCATTCCTAGGCTGTTCTGAGTTCCAGGTGCCCCCTCATACCCCTGGGTATTTGTGTGGCTGTTCCATTTCTGGCACAGGAGGGTTGACACAGCTTTAGAAAAATGGGAGGAAGGGTGTTTTATTATATTTTGTTAGCAAGATCAGCCTGCTGATCTGAGCTGGTTCTCTGAGTCACGCCCGCTCCGCCGGGCAGGCGCTGCGTTGGATGGGGGGGCAGGAATTGTGTGCTGGGTCGTTGCCACCTCCTTTGCCATCTCACCAAAGGTGCCTCAGGAACTTGAAAAATGCGTTTAGTGTGGCCTGCCAGAAATAGGGAGGGTCAGACAGTGCTGGGGCCACCCGATTTCCAAACTGGTTTGGGTGGTCACAGAGGCTTTTGGCTGCACAGCCCCAGCTCCAGGAGCTTAATTGTATCCCTGGTTTTAGCAGCTGAGTCACAACAGGTTTTGCTCATCTGTGAGCAGCTCTGCAGTGCTGTTTGGGATGTGTTGTATTAAAGGTTATCTCTGGGGAAGTGAAGAATAACAGCCATTCCACCTGAGCCATTTTACAGAGATAATTGCGATAAGAGAGTCTCAAATAGTCATTCCTAAAAAAAGCAATTCTCAATATAGTGAATTGTTTTCCTTTTTCAAGAGGAGAACAGTGTCTGCTCAGTGTAATGGTTTCTTCATGTTTTTAACTCTTATTGTTATTATCCATTATAACAATGTTCTGAGGCTTTGAACATCAGGAAAGGAAAGATATAACGAATAAAGTAATGGGAGACTGCAGCATAATCCTTCTTTTTATACTTGGCAAATTGGGTGGCCAAATGATGTGGTTTCGAGTAGGAAATGTAATGACTCCCCACAAATGTAGCGTAAAGTTTAATTGGTATTGCTTTCCATAAGGTAGTTTTTAAACGGCGCAGTCAGTCAATGACCGGTGCCTAAACACGGTGCCAGGGCCACCCACTGGCCGGGCTGGGCACCAGTTGGGACCCAGTAAAAAACACCCCAAGGATGGGATGGTGGGGCTGAACCATCCCCTGTGGGTGTTCCAGGGGCACGGAGTGTGTGGAGCTCGTGGGAAGGTGTTGGTGGGAGGGAGGGAGGGGTTGGGGAGGGAAGAGTGGTGTCTTTAAAAGTTTAGTTTTACTTCTCATATCCTCCTTCGAACTCTAGTAATAATAAATTTGACTTCACAACTTAAATAAACCTATTTTATCCTTAAAACGTTTCTCCCACTTCCTTATCTCAATTCATAAACCCTTATATTAAATTTTTTTTTCCTTTTCCCCCTCTCCTTCCCTCCTCTGCCCAACTGTGGCAGGGGAGGGAACAAATAAGCAACTACCATAAGTAGCTAACACTTGACCAAAATCAAACCACGACAGAAGGGCAGCCCAGAGTCACCCCACTGCGTGGGCAGGGGTCCCTCAGACAGGGACAGGGCTGTGATTTGTGTGTGTGTCCCTCCGCAGGGATCGCCGTCTGCAACATCCCCTCGGCCGCCGTGGAGGAGACGGCCGACTCCACCGTGTGCCACGTGCTCAACCTGTACCGGCGCAACACGTGGCTGTACCAGGCGCTGCGCGAGGGCACGCGGGTGCAGAGCGTGGAGCAGATCCGCGAGGTGGCCTCCGGAGCCGCCCGCATCCGCGGGGAGACGCTCGGCCTCATCGGCTTCGGTACGCGGGAGAGGGCGGGCAGCTCCTCAGCGGGGCTCAGCACCTCTTCACTGCCTGGGAAGGACCCAAAATGAGCATTTCCAAAACCATGGAACCACCACAGTGGATCGGTGTGAAATAAGAACATCTGACACATTTTTTGGGGAAGGAGCTGTGGCTGAGTCCTTGGAGGAGCGCTGGTGAAACACTGTGGTGTTTTAGAGGGACCACACTGGGTAGTGCTGCTGTCCTCTCCCAAAAAACCCCATCCCTGAGCCACAGCTACACCAACCCAGCCCTTCCTGAGCCACTCTGCCCTGCACAGTGGCAGGGCTGTGTGAAATAGAGTTTGTTTAAGTTCAGCCACAGCTGGAGAGAGTTTCAGCCTCAGAGGTGGGATCAGCTGATTAATGCCAAAAGCTCTTATGAGCATCTTTAAATGGGGAAACCAAGGCAAGGGAGGGGAATGTCTGGGGAGCCCAGGAGGCCCCAGGGGACAGTCCTTAGGTCCTTCTGGAGACAGAGAGGTTGAGCTCAGTTAAGTCACCCTGTCCCTTCCCTCCGGCACAGGGCGCACTGCACAGGCGGTCGCGGTGCGAGCCAAGGCCTTCGGCTTCAACGTGATCTTCTACGACCCGTACCTGCAGGACGGCATCGAGCGCTCCCTGGGCGTCCAGCGGGTCTACACCCTGCAGGACCTGCTCTACCAGAGCGACTGCGTCTCCTTGCACTGTAACCTTAACGAACACAACCACCACCTTATCAACGACTTCACGATTAAGCAGGTAATTAATGCACCTCCACGCACGGCCAAGGAGAGCTTTGGTGGGCAGATCCCTCGGCTCCCACAGTGAGCCAGCAGCTCCAGAACAGCTGGTTGCACCCAGGTGTGTCTCCCCACAGTGTTTAGGGGAGCAGTGTCCTGCCAGGTGAACAATCCCCACTCCGTGGTGCAGTGGGTTTTGTTTGCCAACACCAACCAGGGATGGAGTTCCATGGAAAACCCATGTGCAGTGGGATGGGGGTTGCTCTGGGGCTGGAGCACAAGAAGCAGGATGCTGTCCCGGCTGGAGGCAGCGCCCTGGGGTGGGAGGGGAGGTTTGGATGGGGTCACTGCACCCAGCTGACGCTCATCCCTCTCGGGCCGGCGGCAGATGAGGCAGGGAGCGTTCCTGGTGAACACGGCCCGCGGGGGGCTGGTGGACGAGAAGGCCTTAACCCAAGCGCTGAAGGAGGGACGGATACGAGGGGCTGCGCTTGACGTGCACGAGTCGGAACCGTTCAGGTAACGCTCTGGCTCGCGGGGCTGGCACCAGGGTGGCATCGGTGTCACCATCTGTGGTGGCACAGCCGAGGGTGCCCGGCACACACAGGGAGTCACAGCCCCTTGTCACACAGCACTGGGGGACAGTGCTGCTGTTGTCACCTTGCAGCAGCCATCACTTGTAGTCCACACCGGGACACTGGGAGCTTAGAACAAGAACCCAGCCTTTAGAAAAAAACCCAGGACATTCACTAGTCCATGAGAGCAGATCCACTGCACTCAGTGCTGGGCATTTCTGCCTGCAGCCCGGGAAGGGTTGGGTTGTAACTGGGAGTGCAGCTTCTCTCACCACAGAAATATTTAAACAACAAAAAGTTTGCTCCTACACAAGGGGAACTCCAGTGTCCACCCCCTCCCATCCTGGGCTGACCCACAGCCTGTCCTTGTATCCCCACACTGCTGCAGACACCCCCAGACATTATTCCCTTGGGACCATTAAGACCAACCACCCTACGAGCTGGTTTTTCAGCCCTGTTGGCTCTTTCTTGGTGCATTTTCAGTCCGAGCCCTGCAGGGAAGCCGTGCTTTCTCCCCAGCACTTCTGAGGCCATTTGGGGCTGGCAGGACCATCACGACAGGGAATCATGGAATGATTTGGGCTGGAAGGCACCTTAAAGGTCATCTAGTTCCAATTCTTTGCCATGAGCAGGGAAAACTCCCACTCCAAGCCCTGTCCAGCCTGGATTGGAGGCAGTGTTGCATATGCAGAGGGCAGGCCGCAAGGCCACGAGCCTTTTGCTGTTCATCTTTTATTCTCTGTTGAAACGTGGATTAATCTCTTTGTTTCTTTCCCCCTGCTCCCAGTTTTGCTCAAGGCCCATTGAAAGATGCTCCCAACCTGATCTGCACCCCGCACACGGCCTGGTACAGCGAGCAGGCGTCCCTAGAGATGAGAGAAGCTGCTGCCACCGAAATCCGACGTGCGATCACAGGTACCCGGCCCCTGGGGACGCCGGGCTTGGCTCCCTGGGTGCCTGGAACAGGAGCCAGGAGGAGCAGAGACAGGGATTGACCCTCCCCATGCCCAGCAGGACACTGGGAGAGGGATCTGACCCTGGTTCACTTCCAGTAAAAGAGCTGAGAACCCAAACTTTCCCGTTTCGTCATTTGGGGATGTTTGTGCTTGGGTGAGGGGTTTTGTGTTGGTTTTATTTCTTTAATGCATGGGCAAATACTGGTGTCTTGATGGGGAAGAACAGGACAGGGAAGCAGTAACTGCTGCCTGTGTTCCTGGTGCTAACCCACACAGTGGTGCAGACACAGCCGCTGCATTCCAAAACCAAAAGGTGGTGGGCAAAATACTCCAGCAAAAGGAGTCTTCTTCTCTTGTCCTGAAAGTTGCCCTCGTTGTGAAGGTGGGAGGCACAGCTTCATGTCTGCCTCCGAAGCAGGGGGCTCAAGGGAACAGCTTCTGTGAAAGCAGAGTGTGGGGACTGAGGGGGGAAACTGATCTCCAGCCCTGCACCTCAGGACAGCCAAAACATCCTCCTGAAACAAGGAGTGTGGGGTTTTTTGCCTCCCGTCCTCTACACTGACAGATACAGTGAAATTACAAACACTGCAGCTTATTGGAGGGTGATAAAGCCGGGCCCTGCCTGACACAGATTCCCCTCTCTCTCGCACCGCAGGGCGCATCCCGGAAAGCCTAAGGAACTGCGTGAATAAGGAATTCTTTGTCACGACGGCTCCGTGGTCAGTAATAGACCAGCAGGCGATTCATCCCGAGCTCAATGGTGCCACGTACAGGTGAGCGGGAGAACGGGAGCAGCGGGACAGCGGGAGCGCCCGGCACGGCGGGGCTGCGACCAGCGGGACAGCGAGGGGGACACCCGGGTACCCGGCTGCTGTCACCCCTCCCTGGGGTCCGCACTCACAGCGCGGGGTTGGTGATGCTGCTGGGGCCAGCCATGGTGGGTAAAGCCTCCCTCTCCAAAACCTCCATCCCTGCGGGCTGGGAGTCACTGGACAGCATCCCTGGAAGTGGCAGGACCCCCCGGACCCCACCACAAGCTGGATGTGAATTCTGAACCAGAGCAGCAACTCTGAGTTCCTGTCCATGGCCAACTGCTGTGAGCCAGGCCCGGCTCGTGGGTTAATGAGCCTGGGGAGAAGCTCCAAATATAGGGCTGTAGTCAGGTGACCCAATTTCCACCTAAATCCGAGATTAAGGGTTACTTACTGCTCTGTTTAGATGGCTCCGAGCATGCTGGTAGGAGGCATCAGGCACAAGGAACTGGAGCACGGGCTCATTCAGGGTATCACCACTGCCAGAAATACTCTGAGCTGCAAAATACCCGGCAGGGCACATCAGGTCATGGCAGGCAGAGCCAGGCTGGAGTTGTCCAGCAGCAGAGCCCCCAAGGCCCCAGGCAGGGAACGCTCCCTCTGACCAGCAGAACCTGAGAAAAGCATCCCCTGGTCCTGCTCTTGTTTCAAAACCCAGGGCAGTGCCAGCACCTGGGGACAGGCCTTGGCTTCCCAGCCGAACCTGTCTCTGCAGGGAGCTTCATCCTGGCTCAGCTCACCCCCTTCACGGGCAGGTAAAAACCCTTCCTGGCTCCCAATCCACTTTTCCCTAAGGCAGCAGAGCCACAGGGAAGTGGGAGCCCTCAGGCCTCACGTGGCCACAGAGCTCCACAGGGTTTTGTCCTCATTGCCCCCATATCACAGCTGAAGAAATTCTCCTTATTCTCCATTTTCACACTCAGTGCTGTTTTTGGAATGTGTGTAGTTGCTCCTGCTCTTGGAAAAGATGGACTAGACCCAACCCCAGCTTTCAGCTGTGCTGTTCTAGATCCGACCCCAACTTTCAGCTGTGCTGTTCCATGAGGAAGATGCAGCTCACCTTCCACACAGGGAGAATTTACAAGCCAGTGTAGGTGTTCAGGGTATCCCCACACAGGAATGATGGGGTCAGCACACCAGAGAGCATTCCAGGTGGTTCCTTACCCAGTTTTCCAAAGGAGAAGGGATTCCCTGAGGTTCAGGAGCCTGTGAGAAGGCACAGAACAGCCGCAGTGCTGCTGGTGTAGCAGAGGACACTTACCCAGGGCACAGCAGTTCATGGGAAACTCTGAGCTCTCCCTTGTAACTGAGATGAAAACCAAACCTGGCTCTGGGAGGGAAGGGGAATCTCTTTGCTGTTTTCTCCACGCTGCTGGTGGGGTGGTGGGTGTGTGATGAGCTCTGCTGTGACAGCCCTGCCTCTCTCTGTCCCCCCTGGCAGGTATCCCCCTGGGATGGTGAGTGTGGCACCGGGAGGAATCCCAGCAGCCATGGAGGGCATCATTCCCGGCGGCATCCCTGTCACTCACAACCTTCCCACAGTGGCACACCCTTCCCAAGCTCCGTCGCCCAACCAGCCCACAAAACACGGGGACAACAGGGAACATCCCAACGAGCAATAGCAGATAATTTAAAAACCATTCAATAAACTTAGGACCAAGAGACATTGGAAAAGAAGTTATACATGAACTAAAAGAGAAGAATTTGATACGAGATTTGTAATGCTGACTTTGGACAGACGCATCATTGGTGTTCCAGTGTTCCCGACAAAGCGACAGCAGCCAAGACTGGGGAGAAGCCCTGGAGAAGTCACCCGCTCCCTGCAGCGCTGAAAACTAGGATGTGATACATTAATGAGCAACTTCTGTTATTGTGTGTTGAGTTTCCTTCATCTGTGCATCAATCACATGAGTAAAAATGAATCTCTTTCCCCCCCTCAACTCCTTGGGAAGGACAGGGCTCCTGCACTGTGTCCAGGCTGCTGAATTAAGCCATCTTCAGAGTTAACAAGGCAGAGGAAACCATTGTGTGGCTTCAGCCCTTCCCTTTCTCTTGCATCTGGTGACCTCTCCTAACAGGGGGCAGCAGTGTTGGCTTAGAAGTGGAAGAAAAGAAAAAAGAAAACCCTCCTCCTCCTCCTTTCTGCAGTAACACAGGGCCAGTGCTGTGTAACAGAAGTTCTCCTGCCAGGTCTGAGTTCCAGCCATTCCAGCCGGGATCCGTGGGATGGGGAGGGCAGAAAGGGCTCCTGGCGCTGACCGCTGCCCTCCCAGGCTAAGGAAAACCAAACTGCCAGTCTCTTCTCTGCCCACTACACTGAATAAAGTAGCTGTGCATCCACCTACGCCCTGCAATGATGCAAGAAAAAAAATAAAAGAAAAAAAAAGGAAAAAAAAAAGAAGAAAAAAAGAAGAAAGTATTAAGTTTCACACACTATTTGTACTCAAATATATTTTCTCAGTTTTAAATCTGCAGCTATTTTATCAAGTGGAAAAAAGTCTTGAGCTGGAAAGGGTTCAAGAATAATGTTGCATTTCCTTATGTCTCAGGAAACACTTTTTATGGTAACTTGTCAGACTGTCTATGAACAAAATCCACTTTTTTAGACATTGATAAAAGTCTTCTTTTCTTCACGTGATATTTTATACAAGAACACTTCAAGATGTGTTATTAGATGTGACTGATTTTAACAAATCCTATTAGATTTGTATCAACTAGTTACATGTTATATTCATAGTCTTTTGTGAATCATCGCCTTTTTGTTTTTAAAGATGGCCTGTTTTGAGCCTTTGTATGGGTACATTCCTGTTTCTGTGACAAAAAAGAAAAAAAAAAGAAATCTTGAGCTGTCCCAAACAGACAAAAAAAGAAACCAATGGCTATCAGTATGTTTTGTTTTAGTGTGTTACCGTTACTGTATTTGTTTATTGTAAAGGTGGACATTTAGCGTTCAGTGCAGTTTTCAATAAAAAGTGATAAAATTTCTATAATTTCTGAAAGGCAAGAGCTCTCGCTGCAATCTGGGGCTTGGAGACACTGAGAGGTAACCGTAAGGTACAGAAACGTAATTCTGGTCACACTTGGTGAATATTTACAGTCCGGTGGGAAGGGAAGGGAAGGTCCCTCCCAGCCCAGACCGTTCTGTGATCATTGCAGCCTCCACAGAAGGATCACTGTGGGTTCCCACTGAGCAGCTACACCTCAAACAGCATTTTCTGTACATTGTCAAGAGCTGAAGCATTATCAAACCACTGGAGAATAAAGCCAAAAAAGTGCTCAAGAGGTGCTGGTGGCTTTGAGCCTCTCTGGGCAAAAGGCCTGTTCTTGTTTCCATCCCTTCTTTCCCACTGTGTCCAAGTGCCACACACACGGAGTTAGATGGGGACTAAAAAAAAGCTGAAACCAAAGTGTAAGTTACAAAACTCTGTATTTTCTTTGCTTTAAATTGAAGTGAAAACTTGGTTACCAGCTTCAAACATCAAAAAAGAGGTCACCTGTTACAGAGTGACGGCTCCTTGTCAGTGCTCAGCACAGCCCAGCAGTGAATTATCCGTGGCCTCTGCGAGAAACTGGGATAGAACAGGTCAGGGACAGGGGACGTGTTTGGGACACACCGAAATCACTGTCAAAACCAAGGGGAAAGCATTTAATTGTGAAGGTTTAGAGCTGTTCTGAAATAAATGAGCCCTGGTACTTTGTTTCTCAATAATCCGGTACCTCCCTGCGCCGCAGATCCCGCGTGGCAGCAGCGACTCCGCAGCGGGACAGCGAGAGCCGAGCTCAGACAGGCCGGAGCTTTCACCCAACACCCAACTGCCCCTCCAACCACAACCAAGGACAGAAGTGCTGCGAGCTCAGCAGGAGCAGACACGGGTTACGAGTGCCCGCAGCGAGAACAGCGGCAAAACGTGCAGAGATGGGAGGCGTGGAAGCAGAAAGGGAGGAATATCATCCCAGCTGGGAGATGCCCCAGGAAGCTGCAGCTCTCAAATGGAAAATTATCGGGCAGAGAAATGGGAGATAAACAGTTGCTGCTGAAGGTTTGTGGCTGACAGAGCCCTGCTGCTGTTGTCCCCCTCAAGGAAGGCAGGCAGGGAGGCTCTCCTGGGATAATCTCCTCCAGGGAGAACTCCAGAGATGTCAGAGTAGCTTAAAACAAACAGCTTGAAGGTGACAAACACTAAATAAAACCTTTTAAAAAGGGTATTAGGGGAAGTTAATTAATAAAAAGGGGGGGAAAATAGCAATTAAACAAGGTCTCCAAACACACAAACCAACCTGGGAAATGCAGGAAATGCACCTCGGGGGTATTTGCCATAAGCCATGCAGCAGAACTTTGGAAGAATCCAGAATTACTAAATTTTAATATATTAAAAAGAAATACAGGGATTTTCACTGAGGAAGTCATAAATAAAACCAGGAAAAAAAAACCTGACCAGCTGTAAAGGAGGTAGCAATGAAAAGCTAAGTTCTGTGCTAGGAAAGCGTGCGCTGCTGCGAGCAATGTATGAGGAAAATAACATTGAGAAACCCGATTTTTATATGTATTTTTTATGGCTGAAAGTGCAGAACTTGCTGACAAGCTACAAGGGAGTGTGTGCAGATTAATCTCAGTGTCTGTAAACTTTCAGGTGTGTGATTGAGGAGCCACTGACATACACTGACTGCAGCGCGAGCACGAAGCCGGGGGTTGCAGCTCTTTAATCTACAGGTACGGGAGAGGTTTGGATTACTCTGATTCTGGAAAAGACACTTCAGCAGCTCCCAGCGGGCCTGTGAAGCGAGTGAACCTGAACAGACCATTGTACAGCACATCAGAACAGAACAACAACGATCAAGGAAGCCAAGTGATCCAAAGTACCAGGACTGTGGTGTGGGAGCAGAACTCGAGAGATTCACCGGAGCATGCGCTGGAGAACAGCTGAACTGACCACGGGGACTCCACTGCTCTGGGCAGGCTGGGGGACAGGGGCACAACGCAGGCTGCCCACGGACAGCAGGAGAGGAGAGCAGGAGCGCTGGGCCAGCTTGGCTCAGGGCAGACGTTCACATTGTAATTCTCCCCCAGGACAAGGAAGCTTCGCTTCCCTGAACGAACAGCGCTGCCAAAAGCACCGGGATGGGAGGGGAAACCCCACAGCATCCTCGGAGTAGCCCAGGGAATCAGGAGCTTTTCCTTCTGTCCACAGGGCAGCTGTCAGGGGCAGGCTGGGATCTGAATTTACCGCTCTGGTCACTGAGGGAGAGCTCCCCAGGCTGGCTGAGTTCGGACCCCTGCGGTCACAGCACGACACAAAAACCACTCCAGCACACGGTGCAGGCCAGCTCAGGGCACGGAAATCCTCATCCCAGCTTACCCTGCATTCAGCCCCCCTGAGAGAAAAGCTTTCCATCCTCAGCTAGACAAGGTATAAAAGGATTTCCTTCAAGGTAAGGACAGCAAAAATCCCGATTTAGAAAGGGAATTTGAACCAGGACCATGCGCTCATGAGGAACCTCTGCGGTATCTGGGGCTGGGTGGTGAATTGGGGTCACTCACACATGGCAGAGCAGCACTCATCCTTCCCCTGGAAATCTGGGCATGCACCAGTCACAGATCTAATGGCCAAAAAAGGTGAAGACATCATAAGCCTCAGTGGAATCTAGGACGGGAAAATTGCAAAATTAATACAGTACTTCATTATTTCTTTACTTTCGGTGTCGTCACCAAGTTTCTGCAGGAGCTGTGCACGTTTCAACACCATCTAAGCAGCATTTGGAAGAAAAAGCAGCAAGTTCCTCAGGGTTTCCATAGCTCTGAACTACATAAAAATAGGTGCTATGGGGCTTCTTTCCAAATTCTAATTAAAACAATTTCATCTACTGCAAAATTCCTTATTCAACCACCACACCATCAAAAGTGCTTTTCAAGACAACCTGAATTGCACTGTGTATGTAAAAACTGGCATTAACCTTTAGTGTTTCAGTGAGATTTTTAGATAAACTTTATCCATTACAGGTTACATGGCTAAAGTTATCAAATATAATAAAATTTCTACTGGAGAATATACTCTGAACTTACAGTCTTAGGAACTTACATAAGTTTAAGTATGGCCACATCAATCAACATGCAAGAAATTCCCAGGTTTACATACTGAGAAATATATAACAGTGCTTTTAAACAACTTGAGCATAGATTCTTCTTTTTAATCAGAACTGCCAAGTGGATTCTCACTAGATTTAGTGACCGAGGAGTAACCCTTTAAAAAGGTGTTTTTTCATTTGCAAAGTTTGAGTGATCAAAGAAGAAATGATACCATTTGTAACACAGCAAGACGGAGTTTTAACAAGATTAAATTCTCAATTGTGTTCAAGTCCTCTGATTTCACACAATTTTGTTTAGTGTATGCTCACAGGAATAAAATCCCTATATTTTAGGTCACTTCTCTGAATAAATATTCTTACGCATACTGAAAGGAATCTATAACTATTAGAAGAAAAAAAAAAAAAAAAAAGGCAAAAAAACCCCCAAAAAGCTTTTTCAGGAAACAAATCATTTCACTCAATTAAAAATTTAGCTTCTCTTCCAGTTTGTTCCGTAGAGTTTAGATTTTATTATGTGGGCACAGCAATAACTAAAATATTAGTAAAACAATGGATGTATTTTTGCTTATGACTTGCTGTGGATATCTTGTGCAAACAAAAAAAAACCCAAAAAACCTCTCACAATCTGACCTGGGCGCTAGTGAGATTCACAGGAAAGGGCCTTTCAGGGAAATGTGTCAGAGTATCTAAAAGGTGATGGAGAAGACCAGATTCTACTGTAAAAGAATCTCGGAGGGAGGAGATATCCATCCAGCTCACATGTGCTTTCGGAAGTGCCCTTAGCTGAAAAATTTCTCTGCAATAATTAAGATGCTGGTATACGTTTCCTATTACACAACCTCTTACACAACCACATGCGGTACATTTATAGACAGATTTACAGTCAGAAAAACGGGGTTGGTTTGTTGGGTTTGGTTTCTTTTTTTTTTCCATCTTGATAATAAAATTAGCTGTTTTTTGTTTCTTTTTCGTGGTTTTATACAAACTGTAGTCCAGCCCACGTGGCTCTCTCCGGGCAGCGGGATGAGCGTCCATCCTCTCCCGGTGCTGTCGGAGAATCCTTCCCAGCATGTATCCCCTAGCCCTGGGTCGTTCCACACCCGACTGCTACAGCACAACGCTCACTCGGGGTCACACACTCTGCGCTGCTCATTTGCACTTTATTCCCCCTCACTCGTCGTCGTCATCCTCGTCCTCCTCGCCGTCCGACAGCGACGTGCACGGCCGGATCTGGCGGTAGCGGTCCAGCCACTTCTCCACCATCTGGGTGACCAGCGGGTGGTTGCGCCGGCGGGAGCTCTTCTGCATGGCCACCAGAACCCCTCCCTCGGTCACGCAGCAGTCCAGCCACTCCCGCAGCAGCTTCTCCTGCTGCTCCTCGTTGCCTATCTTTGGGGGACACAGAAACACCGGCAATGAGGATTCCTTCCCAAACCGTTCCTGCTCCAAGCACCCGCGGGCTCTGGAAGCAAAACTGCTGCCCGCTGCATTTTCAGCCACACTCTGAAGGCTCTGGAAGTGCCTCCAGCTCTTCTTCCCCATTTTTCACACGTGTATTCCCAGTACAGCCTTCAGTTATTTTTAAGCAGCTATTTATCTACAGTAGGCACCACATATAAGGAGGGAAGTCCTAAAAGAGCTTTCTGGCTTTACAAACACATTTTTAGGTGCCTAAGTTCTTGACATGAGACATTTTCTCTAGTAAAATATAACAAATATTGTGGCTTGCTAAAGAAACATCCCTCTCTAGACTTGAAGCCCATATTTTTATCTACAGAATGCCCACTTTTGACTAATATTTCAGATTTTCCAGCCCTCCCTTCACCCATGTACACCCTCCTTTACTGAAGTAGTTCCATGTCTTTGTCATAGTTATTAAAGAAAAGATGAGTTCAGTTTCATTAGAATAGAAGGTGGAACATGCTGTAACTATGGGCCAATGTTTGAGCTGCATCTTTCAGGAAAAAAAAAACCCAAAAGGCAGATTTCAGTCTTGCCTTAGTGACAGAACCCTTATTTTTGTGTTCTTTTCTAGGTGTGCTGATATTCAGTGTTCTCAGGGTGGGATTGCTGGGGTGTCCTGTGCAGGAGTTGGATTCTGTGATCCTTGTGGGTCCCTTTCAACTCAGGATATTCTGTGATTCTACTCTATGATTCTGTTTCTGTGATTTACATGGACAAGGAACTCACATTCCATTTACAGAGCTGTAAATAAGCATCCAATTTGTGGGAAAATACCTTCCAGAACCACCTGGAATGATGGGGAAGGGGGCAGTATTAATTAACCACAACAGCACATTCCCTGTAACTCTTTGGACACCTGAGCTTCAAGCAGCTGTGACAAAGCCACCAGCACGCACCAGGGGTTTCTTTCTTACCTCTTGAGCAGAAAGGAAGTGAATGTGCAATAATTTCCTCTCGCTGTCCACCAAGGGCAGAAAAGTAACAGTAACATCATCGTCAGTGTTCAAATTAGCACCAGCGCCGCGATTGCCATAGCCGTCGTTCTCCATGGCAACCAGGGCGGAGAAATGGCCCCTCGTGTAGCCCAGAGCTATGGGACTTTTCCAACAGAAACTCTGTTCCCACAGCAAAGGCAAATACACACCTGCGGGAAGGGAAAGCACAGGTAAGGCTCCGAGCTGCTGCTCAGCAAGGAAGGATTTTGATACGAACTTTGTGGCTTTGGCTGAGCATCACAACTCATTTAAAACACACTTGGGTTTGGCCCACACTGGCACAGGCCACGCTTCAGCAGAGCTAATTATTATTAATTAACACAAGTCAAGTATCTCTGCAACAGTACAAGTTTAGACTTGTAACAGACTAGAAATACACAATTCATCACCACAGCCCTAAAATTTACGGTCTGTAGTGCAGTGATGAACAAAAAACAAGTTTAGAAAAGCAGCCTTTTATGTTCACTCTTCTTAAAATTAAAAAAAAAATATGAAGGAAAAAAAGATCAGATTCTGCATCACTGAAATAAAGGCTACAGTCAGATGTCTATTTTTACCGGAGCAAAAAATTCCACCATCTGCTCACAAAACTTATTATTAAAAGAACTCACTGCACAAAATGTTACTCAGCACTGATGTAACCCATCCCAGAGAACGGGACTGCTCATATACAGTACTCACAGATTAAATTAACACACGTCAATTATTCCCATCAATTAAAAAAGAAAAAAAAAAGCACCAAAAAGCTGATACTACTTTGCTCAGCTACAACCAACACCTGATGTCACAGATTCCGAGAGGAACTGCACTTTTTTTCTCCCCACCGTTTTTAGCAATAAAGACAGCAATTCGCTCCGGGTCTCAAAATAAAACCGTAACTCCTTTCTTCCAGGAACATAAATAATTCTTGGTGTGTGCTGCTGCAAGACAACTTAAGCAAAAGCACAGCTCACCTTGTGACAGGTTAAAAATAGCCCCACACAAACTCAAGTGCACATGTAGCATAGCAACCCCTCCTAGTGCAGCTGCTGCTGCAAACAGGGCGCTCCTCCAGCAGCCACGGCGGGGAAGGGCAACGCTAAAACGGGAATCTGAGCCACGGGGTGGCTTTGGCGCTTCTGCTTAAGTTCAGAGCTCATCTTTTTGTGCTGCGGTAAAAATTAGTGGGGGCTGCCAGTATATAATTGTCCCTTTTCTCCCCTTGTTTTTGAGTTAATGATCAAGAGCTACCTGAAAGTCTTGCTATTTGTTTAAAATTGAGTTCACACAAGTTTTTACAACACCTCGATTTAAGGACAGATCCTTTTAATACCTTCTTAGCCCTCCATTCCTCCTGTCCCCATTATTAAGTCTCACTCTAATGCAACATTAAACACAAAAGGTGCAGAACACAGGAGAAGCGTTCACCTAAAAGTTTCAAGGCTTTGCATTTAGGGAAAGAACAAAACATCCGGTCAAAATTCAGATTTACACTGAAGATAACAACCAGTCAAATGTAAGGAAGACAGTGCCTCAATTCCTGGGAATTAATCCTTCATGGAGCACAGCTATGCGACCTTTCAGGACTGAAACTCATCTGTTTGCCTCCATCTCTACACTGAAATTCAGGAAGTTTTCAGGAATCTGTTTTCACCGTTGTTTTATCTTGGTGAAAACTCCACACTCATCATTTCCCCAAGACAGAGGGCTGCACTACACTTTCCACTCCTCCTCAACGCTGGGATGAGCTCCACAAGAAAAGAATTTCAAGCATTGCCAGGGAGAATATCTGGTGCTCTTAGGAGTTATAAAAGTCACTCTGATAGAAAGTGAGAAGGTCGTGTAACAACAGTTGACACGAACACAAGCCACAGAAAATAAGGAGTATGGGCGAACACCTATCCTGAAGCCACCCACATAGGATTTAGTTTCTCCAGCCTGACCTGATGATCACTTCAGTCAGCCACCTTTTTTCCTGTTCAATTTTAAAAGCTGCATATTTGTGCCACTAAATACACGTGGCCAGACCAGGGGCACAGTTAGGGCTGGAGCAAACAGATCTTCCACCACCAAAACTTCAGTATTTAAAGAAAAATTAACAGTCAGCTGGAATCTGGGAAACAGGGAGGCTGGCAGTTATGGGATTCACAGCAGCTACAGCAAGGATGCAAAGCTGGAACAAGGAATCCCTGGAGAAAAAATTCTATCAGGAGAGTACTTCAGGGGTGGGTAAGAGGGTTACAGCACCTCCCAAGGTGCTATGAACTGAACCATGATGTTGAACAAGCATGAAAAAAATTCAATTCCCCATTTCTATTGTAACCCACAATCACTGACTGGTTTGGGTTGGAAGGGACCTTAAAGCCCATCCAGCCCAGCCCACTCGGAGTCCTGGGTTTCAGCTGTGCCAGTGCCATTTGATTAGCACACATCAACCACAAAAATGTGGCCGGGCAGGGAGACGAGCAGTTCCAGGTACTGTGACACAGGACTCCGAGTTCACCTGTTCCCAGCGCGGTGGGTTTCCATGTATGGCTGGATGTGGCTTGTGGCAAGCAAATCTCAAGCCGTAACTATTTGGCTGCCGAAATTCCTGGAAATCCGAGTTTAGCAAAAGGTTCTCCCAGACACCCGGCTTCCTTCTGGTTCACAGGGCAAGAAAACAACTCCAGCACATTCGGGCCGTGTAACACTTGTCTGCCTCAATGCCCAATCTAGGAAATAAAACCATCTGCAAACCACCAAGCCTTGGAGTTAAAAGCAACACAAACCTGGAGCGTCAGAGTTAAGTGACAAAAATAATTGTTCCTTCTCAGCCTTTCATCATCCAAAAGAAAAGTCAACATGTAACTACAAAGACTACCAAACTTCTAGACTCTTAAACAGAAAAGTAATTAAATTCCCTACATAAAACTCTGTTACTGTCCCAAACTTAGAAGCCAAAACTCTAAATAGGTATAAATTAACATTAACTCCACAGTTTGGGGTTTCCTGCACATTATGGCTTTGCCTCCTTCCAAAGTCACCATACTTTTTCCTTTCAAATCACAAAGATGTTTTGGGAAGTCAGGCTGTCCTGAAGACAAGGGGGAGAAAAGTCAGAAAGAACCTGACCAAGCTATGCAGAATTACAGTACTAATGAGAAATAAGTCAGTATTCATATCATACTTGCTGTAAAGTGTGAATCACTGAAATGCTGATAGATTTCCTTTAAAGTACATCATGGAATTCACTTTCACAGGCACCATGTCCACTATAAAATGAAAACCTGCAAGTTTGGAGACGCTCCTTTTGTTCCTTTTAAAAGCACATGAAAATTTACCTATGACAGAATTCCATCCTTTTCCAGGCAGTCATCTCATGTCTCTCTCCATTCATGACTTACAACCCAATTTTGTGTAAAAGTGAATTTGAGGAACGAGAGGCTTACCTTGAAAGCGGGTATATCCTAATGTTTCTCCCCGAAAACTCTTGTAATATTTTACTCCATAAACTATAATTGGTCTTCTAAGAATATGTGCAAGTACAAAAATGTGTGTCTGCTCCAAACTCGCTCCAGGCTGAACCAAACACAAAGAAAGACATCACTTGAAACAGAACTTAACCATCTTCTACTTTGAAATTTGAAAAACAGTCTCCAAATTGAGAGACAAAATGCTTTTAAAAGTGATAAAGCTTTGACAGGAAAAACAAAAGACTGGAAAATCACTGGAAATAAGGAACAACATTTCAGCTTGTCAGCTGTCAGTAATAATTCTCTGTCCTACTGCCCAGATTCAGTGTAAGGTATTTCATTCCCCACTTAGAAGTGAAACTCTACATAATGTTAGGTCTAAAAATAATTCTCTCATCTGAGGGCACTTTAAGGCAAATACCTTTTGATGATAGGAAAAGGGCACATCCAAAACATATCTTAAAAAAATAGCACCAAAATCGCGTTTGTACTTTAAAAGAGGAGCTAAAAATATTCCTACAGCTGGAAGCTTGTAGGAATGTAAATCTCATTTGGGAGGGGAGTTATAAAATCTCAGCTTGCTGGAGTTTGAGCAGCGTAAGCTGGCAGATTTGGAGGTGTGTTTTGGGAGGTGAAAGTGCTGCAGGAGCTGGGGGCAGGATATTAAACACGTGACTGTGTTAGTTTGTTCTACAGACTTCCCTCTAATACCACCATTCTTTTTTTGTGTTGCACTGCTTAACAGCAAGCTCAAAAATCAGAATTAATCTTTCCACACTGGCAGAAGAGTTTACCCAATAATATTTGAAGAATATTGACTTAAGAGGAACGTTTTTCCTTCATACAGGATTATTCTTATTCCCAAAAAACCCTTCCAGTTCTGAAATTTCTTTTCAGAAATTAAAATACCTTTTCCAAAAGCCCTCTGACAAAGGAGTTTTCCTACCTGGCTTGCAAGAGAGAGAATGAATGCCCAATCTTCCTGCCACTGTTCCTCTCGCAAGGAGAAATGTAAACCGAAGCTTTGGGAATACCACGATTCCCACTCTTTCCAGCGCGTGTAGAACCTAAGGTGTTAAAAGAGAAAAAAAATGGTAAAGGCAAAAATATTTACTCAACCACCATGATCCTGACAGCAGTATTTAACCTGTAATCCTCTATCCTAGGAAAGGGCAAGAAAGAGAGTAAACATCAGGAAAACGAGAATTTGTTTTGTTTTTTATCTTCAGGAGACTCCAGTTATTAATCCTCATTTAAGAGCCACTTAAAAAAATAATAATGCCTACAGCAAACACGATCCAAGTTCCTACAGGCTCAGGGCTAGTTTGATACCTGTTGTAAAAGGGGTTTTTTTGAAGTCTTAGGTGTTGCTATACAGGGAACATAAGTGAGACATTTCACTTCATACAGGAAGAGCTGCTCATTCCTCTCATATTAAGAATACAGGTATTTTATATTTTTAACCACATCACGAGCTAATTAACTTCAAAGTACCTGCATATCAATTTCCAACAGCCCATGGTTAAGAGGAAGAATCTGTTTTATCCCAGATTTTGGAGCGAAGGGGTGGTAATTCTGCATTATATGGAGTTGTAAAGCAGTCTGGATAAGAATCAAATATGCAAAGTGGGATTTAGTTTAGGCAGGGTATTTTATTTAACCGTTTACCAAGAAAAATGACACATTAAAAGGAAGGTGTTCGCTTTTTAAAATTTCCAACTCTGTCCAATCACCACACTATGGAAAAGCCACAATTTCATATTAGGAACCAGGATTTAGGGAACAGTGCTAAGCCAACTTTTAAACAATGGCCTTTACTGTGAAGACAAAGAAACCATTCTGAAGTTGCAGCTTATTAAAAGTCACTGAAATGAACTCATTTAATTAAAATCTGGGAATATCAGCAGGCAGCGAGTGTGGGTGGATAAGATCTTTCCTGTGCTTTCAGTGAAGCTGCAATCACCCTAAAATCTCGATGTGTAGGACAGCAGCCTCCAGCCAGGCTGGCTTTCCTGAGTGCAGCTAAAACCTTTGGTTAAAATTCCTGTTATTAAGGTATTTGGGTAGGTCTGTGCTAATTCACAGTATTATATCCACAGGGAAACTTCTGGATCTGCATTCCAATTTTTATCCAAACACACCAACACTTCCACCTTTGTAGCTGATAAATATTTTGTCTGTTTTCTCCCATAAATCTCTAACTGAGCACCCTGTGCTAAATGAATGAATTCCCAGGTCTCCTAAGAGAAATTTAATCAGATTCCGGATGAAAGAAAAGAAAAACCAAAGCAAAACAACAACAACAACAGCAACAAAAACTCCCACATCGCCAGAGTGAAAGCCCAGAAAATTCAAAGGAAGAAAAGAAAAAAAGGAAAACACCAAACTACTCCCCAAAAGCTTGACTGACTGTGAAAGTGTTTTCCTGAAGAAGTTTCTTCCCTGAGTTAGTCAGCCACAGACAAGATTTCGATCTCACTTAGAGCAAACTTTTCAGGTTAACACAAGAGAACTGAATGCATCCATTAAAGAATACAATTCTGAATGTCAGCTCAGGGCATGTGCCCGCTCTCCAGCAAAAGCTAATGGTGGAACACAAAAAGGGACACATCAGAACACACTTTTGTGTAAACTGAAAAAGTGTAGTTATTGAAAGGTGAGTGGGAAAGACTCCACAGGCCAGAGCCTCTGGGAACTGCACTGGGGAGCTTTTTCCGAGTACCAGACACAAGACTGTCTCTGGTAAATTGATTTTTCTTTGTTCAGCATCTAAACAAACGGAACAAAACGAGGTCAAATGAGTTACAAGAGTGTTTTCTGTCTGACTATAAAAATACCCATTTTTAAGTGTCTTTGTGGAGGCTTTGAAGAGTAATTCCACGAGATAAAAGTTTAAGCAGGGATTGCATTTAAGAGCCTGTTCCAGTGACGACATCACTTCCTATGAGCCACATGCCCTAGACCACAAAATTAAATCTATCTTCTCAAATGGAATCTATACAGCAGGTACAGGATGTACAGGATGATCAATTTACAACAAAACCTGGGTAAAACACTTATTCTGAAATCTTGTTCCGATAAAGGAACATGACTTGCTCCTTCAAGACTTGTTCCTTCTAGTCTGAAGACTTGTTCCTCTGAAGGAACACACCAATCAGTCACAAATTATGCTTCTAATAAGGATAAAGATTAAGCAAATTCAGAGTAAAATGAAAATTCTGTTTAGACACGAACTAAAAAGCTTAACAAGATTTAAGAGCCTCTAAATGAGTGCTAAATGCAACAGTAAGTCAACCACAGTTAACACCAACAGTCTGAGAGATTTGGTCCAAAGCTCAGTGGTTTGCAGAATGTTTTTGGAGACCACGCCTGGTTTGGGAAGAACAAAACCTGATCGATCCTAAATTTCTGTTCTGGCCTCATGGGAGCTGCCTGTGATGCCAGGGTGTTGTGGTTTTGATGCACACTCCAGGCTGAACAACTCCAAAGCAGTGACAGATCCTTTCAGACCCTGGTTCCTGCGGAATTGCTGCTGAAGCATCCAGCTTTGGATGCTAATTTGGGGAGTTCTCTCCCAACAGCACGAAATTTACTTACAGGTACCCCTAAATTAACCTTTGTTGTTGACCTCCTGTACAGCGCAGAGGACGGGAACAGGCTCTTTCTGTATTATGTGCTGACAGTGTTTCTCCTGTCCTTGACTGCAAGAACATCAAAGAAATCATCCCCTTGGATTATCAGTCTTTATCAGCTCATCCCTTAGTCCAGGACACGCTGGAGAGCTGCTGGACACCACTGGGGGTCCAACTAAGATTGTCCCTCTTGAAGAAGCAAACCACAGTATCTGACTAAAGAAGGCTGTCAGTGCAAAGCAACAAAAGTTGTTTTACAGAAGGATAAATCCATTTTATGGCCAAATGACAGAACTAGTTAAATGTCAACATTCTGTGCTTTACTGCCATTATTTTAGCAGACAGAACAGGGATGAAAAGAGCAATCCTGAGTAAAGCCGTAACTAAGCAGATGGAATGAAAATACTGGAAAGTTTGTAAGGAATAAAAGGCTATCTTCTACTAACAATCTCCTGCGCAGCTCCCACCAAGCAGCAAGGCATGGCATGTGCACAATTCACATTGCAAGGACACGAATTCCAGCTGCAATAACTGTGGTTAGCGCACGCTTGACGAGGGTAAAACACTTTAGTGTTTGAAATGCCATTTGCTGAGTATCACACGCCACCCCTGAGTTCAGTGTCCAAGTTTCCAGCGCTCGTGTTTCAAACGGGAGATGCAGGTCCCAGCTGGGACCGGAGTGACTCGACGGCTTTGAGGAGGCTTTGAGGAGTTTTGCCGCAGGGGACTGGGGAGGGGTTTGGGTGCTGCAGCACTCGGGAACAGCTGCCCTGACTCACCAGTGGGAGCAGTCGTGTAAACTGTCGTGCAGGGCCTTGCGCAGCACGGAGTCCTTGTCGTAGATGCCCCAGGTGGCCTGGAGCACGGAGTCGAGCAGGCAGTCCCCGGCCGTGCGGTTCCACAGCGCGTACAGCCGGCTGTCCAGGCGTGTGCCCAGCTCCAGGGACCAGTTAATGATGGGAGACTCCTCCTCCAGCTCTGCAACAGAACAGCCAGTGCTTGATCACTCCCCTTATCTCAGAAAACTTCCATAATTTACCCGCTTGCACAAACAAAACTCTGCTTTCCTTCATACCGCAATGAACCAGTGAACTACACCGGCTGAAGAATTTCTTCTACTGTCAAGAAAATAAACCAAAACCAAACCATATCTTCACATAATTTGAGGGTTGTTATTGAAAGGAAAAGACTTTTTCAGTTTTCCTTAAAAAGCTTGTGACTCAAAAGTGACTTTTAAAGGTTTTTAAAGCTCTACAAAGATACGCTACAAACATGATTCCTACAGGCTCCATTCTCCCTCTGCCTCATAAACAGACTGGAAATGTTAAAATTAAAATGATTTTACATGGGCCTGCAGTGACAGGACAAGGGGGATGGCATCTCACTGAAAGAGGGCAGGGATGGATGGGATATTGGGAAGGAATTGTTTCCTGGGAGAGTGGGGAGGCCCTGGCACAGGGTGCCCAGAGAAGCTGTGGCTGCCCCGTCCCTGGAAGTTGCTGCTTTGGAGCAACCTGGTCTAGGGGAAAGTCTTTAAGATCCCTTCCAGCCCAAACCATTCCGTGACTCTATGAATTCCAGGGTGAAGATTTACTTGAAAGCACCCAATCTCTATTTAAAACAAGTTCATGGACAAAGCCACATATATACACACACATGTAGTTTATTTTTAGTAGGAGAAACATTCTCTAATGAAAGCCATGAGTGATCCCAGCTGTTCTCAGTGCATTTACCTTTCTGAACATCTCTGTCAAGTACTTCATCAAATAGTTTTTCCTGGACTGTGGGCGGTAGATCTTCAATATCTGAAAAAGTAGAAAGCAAATACAAGAGTCACTTAAAGTTACTGTAAAAGAGACATCACCAGCTGCTGCTCAGGAGAAGTCACAGAACAGCTTTTGCCCTACCAGCCCCAACAGCTCCTCTGGAAAGCCGCTGTCCTGTGTGACCCCAGGCTCTGCAGAGCTGCTGAGGCAGAGTTTCATCTCAGCCTCACCGCCACACCTTTGATGCAGAAAGGATCATCACAGCATGCATAGATAAGACCGGATTTCTCTGAAGGAGGAAGTAGAGAACTTTGAGCTGAGAAATTTAAAAAAGGAGTAATTTTACTTTCAACCCTATTGTATTTAGCACAGCTTCAATGCTGAGCAATGGTTTTCCACCTATCTGTATTGGCTTCTCCTCTGCAGTCTGTCCCAATGGACAGGTACAGTTTGCCAAGGAATGTGTTCTTGTCCAGAACATCCACTCCCTTAATCATCTCATTCAGGCCTCAATAAAACAGTTCTGAGAACCCCAACTGCTCACAGGCAAGTTAGAAAACAAGAAATGGGAAAACTATTGAGCTGTGCCATGGAAAATGCCACTACTGACAACTGCTCCAAGAGCTTTACAGACAGAATTTGCAACCACCTCACAAAAAAGAAGGAAAAAAAAGGTATAAAACTGTATAACAAGCAAAACTCTTTTGAGATGCTGTTTGTTGTTTTAAATGATACACTGTCACACGTTCTAAAACTCAGCATGTGCCACACAGTAAATATTTGCTCCTGGGCCTGCATTCCAGCAGAGGATAAGCAGTAAAGGGTTGCCAGACAGAGCAGCAACCAGAGAAGCTTTGCTGGTTTCAGTCGTGAAACTTAAACACGTGAAAGTTTAGCAGTAAATAAAATGGGAACAGGAACATCCAGCATCCCTTCAGGCACTCCAGGGGATAAGGACTGGGGCCTAAGTGGTATTTCAAGGACACAAAGATCTCTCTTAATTGCAGTGTGGTAGCTGCCAGTGCTGCTCAGATGTCCGATACCCCAGGGCTTTTAGGTCCACATTTAGGCACATGAGTCGCACTGGAGCACATTAATGCTTGGTGCAGGCAGGGCGATGTGGGGTGGTCGTTTTGCTTTGCATGATTGATTGGGGCTTTTTAAACGAAAACTGCTTGCAGTGGCCAGCAATCAAGTTAAAAGCTTTGCACTCCAGCATCCATGCATTGGCTTTTCAGGAGGATCCAATCTGTTTATTGGAAAGGTCGAGTGGAAACTGGTTCCTAAACTACGTTGTTTAGGTCATATCTGACCAGGATTGTGTGATTTATGCTTCTATCCTTGGAAATGCTGTCTGGAGCCAAACAGCCGAAGATGTGCAGTTGGCCAAGTGTGGGGGAAGTGGAAAGTCCTGATGCACAAAAGCTTTTGAACAGTCTTATATTTAATTACTTAATGGCTATTACATGTGTCAAAAAGCTGCACAGTGCTTTAAGATGTCTTGAAAATACTGAACAAATTCTTAAGCTCTGGAAAGAACAACTTTTCTCCTGTGTGTTATGAAATCATTCTGTTGCCCCTTTCCCTTCTCTCCCCCAAAAAGCAATCAAGTTTTAATCTCCAGACACCTCACAAACCACACCCACCCCACCTGCCCCTCATACATGACCAGAGTACAACTGAACACAGCACCTCAATTGGGTACACAAGTGGTAAATGTTATCCAGACTTTTGGAGGAGGAGATGAGGTAACACTCAACCAAAGGGGTTCCAAACAATTCTTAAAATGCTTTCTAAAAAAGACAAACAGATCTGCTGATTGGCACCATTTTCCACCTGTACATTTTCTTACTGCTGGGAGCATTTCTATTTAAGAAAACAGCTATTGAAGATTGAAAGTCTTTTGATAGCTCCTTGTTAATAGATAAACATTCTCTTCATCTCAGAGTACCTCAAAAGTATTCCAAAAGTGCTACTGCTACAACCAGGTATGAAGAACAGCTCTGGGCCTCAAGAGAAAGGCCTGAAAGCTAAAAAAAATGAGTGGAAAGTCATATCATGGACCAGAAATGTCTGGGCTCCCATCTTCACTTTAAACTCAGCCTTTCCTTAGAACACACCACTTTTCTTCCATTTCTTCGTGTCTAAGTAGGACAACAGATGCTCAGTTCACAGGAACCATGTATGGGTTGAAGAGTGCAAATACTGAGTAATCAAAATCAACTACTAAATCTGACCTATTAAAATAGGTCTTAATAAATAAAACCCTTAATAAATAAAACCCTTAATAAATAAAACCCTTAATAAATTAATTAATAAAGCTCCTAACAAATAAAACCTACACACACATCACCACCAGAAAGTCAAAATAAACAATTTTCAACTAGTGACCAAGCAATCAAATGTTCCAGCAGGAAGAAGGGGTTTGTAGCTACCTGCAGGTAACGTAAACGTCACAAGGTCAGTCAGGAAATAGCAAGCAAAGTCTCCCTTTCGCTGATGAAGAGATGCAGCAATTTCACGGCGGATTTGCTCCGTGACCTCTGGACACACCATGGCAGGAATGCACTTGGCTGCGTGTTGGGATACCTGTAACACAACACAGTGACTGCACTCAGGATTATCCCATTAAATAGAAAGATTTGGGAGGGATGAGCACCAGCACGGAGTATCCTGTTAGCAAGGAATGCAAGAGAAATAAACACTGGCGACCTGAAAGATCAGAAGTTTAGTGACTCTTAATAAAATGTCTCATTTGTCATGGAACTGATAACTGGTTAAAAGCATGTTTAAACCAAAGAATTTAATTAACAGGTGATCACTCCCAGCTGAAAAAGAGAAAAAAATAGGTAAGAGCTCGTAATAAAAGCAATCTCAAATCTCATGCATGAGCTCAGTCTAGATTTTATAAACTTCATTACCACAGCACAAGACAGTTTCCTACTAGGAATCTTCCTAAAAACCATTAAGCTAAGGCAGTTAAATTTCTCCAGTTCCAGTCATCACTGGCAGCAGGAACTTGTTCAACAACGAAGAGCAAGTGGCACAGGGATGACATCAGGTGCACACTAAAAACCCACCCATAAGACCCACATTTTCACTCATTCATATCCCAGAAAAGGAAAGTATCACTGGGGCCCAAACACTGCTAAGCATTTTCAGAAATGGCACGATGAGTCAGTATTCCTGGGCACCGAAACAAAACCAATCACAAAAGTCTCTAAGACAGCGTTTCAGTAAATTAACTTGTTTTTACACATGTAACTCCATCCACGCAGAGTTATGTAAGCAGCACAAAGCTACTGATATTAGTCGTATATTAATATATACCCAAGGCTTTAGCTACATTTGTCTTGCTTCATCTACTCTTTTTAATTATTCAACACTCAGCATTCCATCATCTTTATGTGCTCTGCAGGCAAACAGTAGCTTTCAAAACTGCATTAAACATCAGGGAAGGAGGTAAAATAAAAATCTGGCCCTGATCAGGTGAGGAACCAAAAGTCTGAGTTGAAGAGAACAGACAAAAAAAGGTAACAGAATCATTACAGGCCTACGAAGAGGGCAAAGATGGAGAACAGCAGAGGTCACCAGCAGTGAGGTGACACAAGGAAATTGAATAAAGAAGGGCAGAACAGAGGAACCAGTCAGTCTATAAAATGAACAAAGAATAGAAAAAAATGCTGCAATTAGAAAAAAAAGCTGCAATTTTACAAAGCAAGAAATTTGCCTCCCTCTGGAAGAGAAGTCCCCACCAAAGCCAGGAAAGCCAGCCCAGGTAGATTTACTCATTAACAAACCCAGAGCAAACTACGCTGTCATTGATGTCAGTGCTTCGCCCTGAGAGCATTTCCTCTCCCCCACCCAGAGCACAGGAAGCCTCACAATAGCTCACTTCCACTGCCAGTAAGGTCACAGCGTGTGCCAAGACTGTTCATTAATGAGAAAACTGAACATCCTCAGGACCATCACAACAGAGTCTCTTAAAGCAAACTCACTTCTTGAGGAGAAATCCGAGGCACAAGGCAGCAATTCACACGCATTCTAACACTACAATGAATAAAAGCTGCATGTGTCTGGCTGCACACGGCGGTGCAGCTCCATAAAATGCTGCTCCCTCTGTGCAGGGGCCGGGGGACTCACCTCGGTGAGGAGGATGGCCAGCATGTCCTGCCTCTGGAAGCGGATGGCCAGGTGCACGAGGGTGTAGCCCACGTCGAAGGCGGACGGGCGGTTCAGCAGCCGCACCTCGTCCGCCGTCAGCTGCCGGGCGATGTCCCCTCCGGACGACTTGTAGGCTTCCACAGCAGCTAAATCACCTTCCACGACTCCTGAGGGGACAGAAACAACACCCAGCTCATTTCAGACAGCGAGGGAGCCCTTCTGGAACAAGGCACCTCATTGAACAGCTCACCTGTAGCTGCGCTGTTGCAGGCCTAACAGACGAAGATCAACCGCATACCAAGAAACTTGTCAATTTGTAATTATTTTAAGCAGAAGACCACAAAATATTTACACTCACCTCATCTCTCAGACCATTTCTACTACCCAAGCTAGCAGGAAAATATAAGAGATCAAAAGCCAGCTCAGAAGTGGACACATGATGAAACACCAGCAGTAACATACCCATGAGCATTTCATTTGACCAGAGAGAAAGTAATTTCTTCACAGTAGAGAGATTAGTTTGATTATTTTATCTTCCCTTATACCTGAAAAAACAAACTACTAGATGATAGAAATAGGATCTATTAAAAGGTTATTGGACTAAAAGTTTTATTTTTTCCAAACAGTATAAATGGTAAAAAGCACAAATTTTTCTCTTCATCTCTGCTACTAATGGAACCTGAGAGTTTTACTCAGGGTACTCTATTAAAACTGAACTAATGAGAAATTAAATACACTCTGTGTACCTTCTAAAGCAAGATGGGAGGAACAGTGAATGACCCTAATGTCTTCTGGAGTCCCTGTCAATCTTTGATTTCTGCACCATGCTTCATATAAAGGCCAATCACGCTGAATTATTCCTTAGCTGCAGTTATCACAATACACTATCAGTAAATCAGAATACACTATCAGCAAGATGTGGAGCTGCTAACAGGATCTGTTCCAATATAACACTTCCTAAATTTAGAAATTCCTCCAAATATATTCTATTTTAGGTATGTGGTCCACGAGAGGACAGTGCAGTGCTGAACTGAGGGAAGAGAATAACGTCCCTAAAGCCATAGTTACTGGAGAAGTGAATAGACTCTCACTCCTGAGCAGCAGCCCCTGCTGCAGCAGCTCAAGCACAGGAGAGTCAGAGCACAGATGATAAATGAGAAAACCCTTTCCCTGGTTTCTGCTGCTAAACCTTCCCAGCTCCTGAGAGTCAGCAGCTGAGTGGAGGCCATGAGACCTGAGACTGAGACCCACATCCATCCTTCACTTCATTTGCTCACCAAAACGCAAAAGCTGATGAAAAGGAAAGGTCATAGACCCAATCAGGACAATCACTCCCACTCAGGACTTAAAACAAACAAAGGAAGAAAACCACAACATTTCCCGCCCCCTCAAACTCCACATCCAAACAAGCAGAAATCCCCTACCAGAATTAAAAAAAACCCCTACAACACAACAAATTGAGGAGGCTGCTAGCAGAGAAGTACACTAACCACTGGCTTGCTGGTTAATCCAGGATTTAGAAAAGCATTCTTAGCTCAGCCAAAAAGTATCATTTCGAATGCTGAGATTACGAAGCTTTCAGAAGAAATGCAGGGGGGAAAATGGATTATTGGTGCAAGACATTTCTCTAGGAAGTTACCGGCTGTGCTCTGTAAAGCTCCACAGATAAAGTCTGATTATTCAACAGAGGTCTAAAGCAAAGTAGTTCCAGAACAACAATTCAGCTGCAAGTTTCAGTCATACAATGTCTACCCACTCATTCCCAAGTCCCAACAGGCCAGGGCAGAAGGAAAACCATACAGGACAATATTTTTTTAGTTTTCTGCTGCATGTATCTGTCTCCTGTAAGGAAGACATTCCTGTTCCTCTCCAGCACTTCTGTCTCGTTCAGTGCCTGGCTGTGTGTTCTCCCCAGATGAGTTCTGTATGGCCAATTTTAGTTCTTGCTCTGCAGGAGTCAGAAGTGCCAAGTGCAGAACTTTATTTCCAAGCAAGCACATTTTTGCCACTGATAAGGCAATTCCTCATGGCTGTTGCAATGATCATTCCAACCAAATGCTCCCAACTGGCATTTTTTGTGTGTGTGTAGATATGTACGTGTACAAAGATAACAAATCAGACAAATTTTTCATGCCCTGCCCTCTTAAAACAAGTTATCCCACAGCTTTGGCAAACCCAAGAATCCAGGGAAAGAAGAAACTTGATGGAAGAGCAGGTTCTCTGCATCTTATGATATCCTTAATTTTTTATTATTTCATTAATTCAGCAGAAACATCTTGTTAAAGACTAAAAGCTACATCACCTCTTTTTGTATTCTAAGCACTCCCACTGACACAGGAGAGACTCCAGTTACCACATCCCTCAACACAAACACATCAAAGACCACCCAAGACTGGTAGGTGGCCACCCTGAGAATCCAAATATCCACAACTGATTTCAAAATTCAAGCAAATATCCCTAAAATGATCTTCTGGTGACAGATAATCAGACTCAAATCACATTCCAGCCAGCCAGCCTGTCAAGTAGTACATTTTACTACAGCCTACTACCGAGAAATTCATCATTTTAATTATTCTTCCAGTCCCCCACCCTCAGCTGCTTATCATCATCCCACTCCTCATCAAACCTCAGCAACAACCGAGGTCTAAGGCTGATGCTGAGGTGGTCACGTGAGGTTTGGCAATGCCTTTTTCGAGCACTACCTACTACAAGCTGCAGTAAGGATCCAAAGCAGTGACATGTGCTCTGTGCAGCACTGCCAGTTCTGGAAGTTTAGTCCCACGTCTTGCAATACTTGACATTCCTGAAAGCCCCATGTCCTAGAATTACTAAAATTGTTATATAAGCTGCCAGTTAAAAAGTACTTTTCTAAACTTCGCTGATGAAGTTTAAGCCAAAGATCAATTAATATATCCAAACCAGGCAAACTCTGCATGTTTTCTAGGCCTTATTTTAAAAATAAAATGATAAATGTATTTTTAGTGGTATTTTAGGTACAGCCCATCAGGTACCACACTGCTTACAGTGCCAGGGCATGCAATCCAGGGCAGCAGCGAACACAAAATATAGTGATAGCAGGCAGAGTGTCAGAAATATGAACCAGAAAACGCAAATCTTGCCCCAAAACTGAGGCGAGCTTGCCTACATGCACCATGCCTGCAATTCTGAAATTCAGTATCACTGCTCCAAAATGAGACCTGAATATGCTTCTATCAACAATAGGAGGCACATTCCTACAAAGGCTTTGATTTCTGTGGGATGAGTGAGAGCCTCCAATTCATTAAGTCTGTTTAAAGAGAGCTGAAAAACCCCACTGTTTATGAGAAATATTACAGAAATATTTACTGATGTTATAATTCCCTGCATTTCACAACACAGCAGCGCCTCATTCCTTCCACAAGCAGACTCTGAATCGTGTCCTGACCCAGCGCTGTGCCAGTTGGATTATTCCCCACTGACACCCACTGCATTCCCCAGACTGTGAAATGTCAAAAGGAAGAGTGGCATTTGCCTGAAGATTGTTCCCAGAACGCCCGGGAGCCTCCAGGAGCTCAACCCCTTGTGAGGGCAGAGCCCTGATGGGCTTCGAGAGCACCACAAATGCAAACGCATCCCGGTGACTCTGCCTGCTCCTGAGCCACACAATCCCAGCTTTCCTTTGATGTCGACTCCAGAAATGTTCCCTTGGTGTTGCCCCTGAATACACCAGTCTTTGTGTGCCCCCCTAAAAAATTCCGCTTGGCTTAATGTAAATCTCTAACTATAGTCTGACATCCCAAGGGAGGGGACAGACTGCCAAGCGCTGCACCCAAGTCATGAGAAAATACAACTGCAAGCCAGAATTCTGCATTTGCAGGTTCAACTGTGCTCCCATTTTGCAAGTGAGGCTTTTCCTCTTATTGGAAGGCTTTCACAGCACCAGGAGCCAAGGTTTTTTCTTCTAGTGAAGCCCTGCCTCTTGCAAAAAGCCCAGATCAGACATTTGCAATCTCATTATATATTGGATGATAGAGATTAAGAGGGGTATTTTAAAACACTAAATTTTAAAAAATGTTAATCACCCCATTACAACTCTTTGTACCATCTTGATCCTAATACAACTTTTACAACATCCTTCTTTATTATATGTCAATATTACCCTCACGTTAAATAAGCCAGAATTAGCTGCTAAAACCAAACTATTTCAGCTTAAGGTGCTATTAAGTTTATTCTTTAGAATATGTAAATATTTATAGGGTTTAGTGCAGTTATATAAACTTGGAAAATATGGACGATAGGCTTACAAGCATTTCTAGAAAACCAAGTCCCATTTTCCCTAACTGCACAGCTCCAGTGGCTTCAGAACAGCCAGATATAAAAGCTCCCACGGAAAATACTACAGCAGCAGCCTTTATTTACTTCACTATCTTTCTGATAGTTGTGGAGCACTGGCTGGCACAACCTGCAATGAAGTAGGTGAATTCTTTCAAGCAGACAGATGCAGCTGTGACTAAAGAACAACCCGGGGATTAGGGGTTTCTGTGATCCAAGGAGGCAGCAGTGCCACGTCGAGCAGACTGCAAAAGAAAACACTTCATCTCAAGGAGGTCATTGTGCCTCCGGTGTGCGACAATGCCCTGAACTGCTTGGCAGGAGAAGGCAAATTTCTCGAACAATCAAGTTGTACATTTTAGAAGTCACAAGTTGAGACAGATCCCGCTGTAACATAAAACAGACCAGAGACAGACCCTGTGCTGCTTCTCTTCTGTCACAGACACAACTGCAAGTGGTCTGTCACATATATGCTCTCATTTACTTGTCTGAGGACTAATCCTAAGATTGGTTTAAGTGCCAGCAAGTGAGAGGCTGATCAACTGACCCACTAAAACCTAATTCTGACACCTGTCAAGAATCTCTGCCCCTGTAACACAGACTGCTGAGCACCTGTGGCATTCCCTGGAGCTGAGGCAGCCCCCAGGCTCTTCCAGCTCTTCACCAGGGGCACACCAGGTGGCCATAAATAAAGTTTTATTGATAAGTGACTCACAATTTCGGCCTGGGAAGAACTACTACTCCTGAAGGAAGGACTGCTTTGCAAGCAAATATGATAATTACATCAATTGATTAAAAAGAGAGGGGTTGTCTGAAAAACCTTAATGGGCCTCTAACCCCACCCTTCTGTTGCTTCTCCTCTTTTTCGATTTCCAGGGCCTCCCCTGTCAGTATCAGCACACCATCAGCAGATGACTCTCCAGGTAAAGACACTGAGACAGAAACTTCTGTATATCAAGGTTTCTTTGATTCTTCAAGCTCAGCAACTTGCATCAGCTTAAAAAAGAAGTAAATACTTCCAAGTAGACATGTACCTCAAACCTGAAGCCATCCAATGCACGAGAGGGTGACTATTGGCTAGATTTTTTTCCATGGAAACAACTCTTCTTCCCACATACAATTCATGTAGTAAGTTTTGACTGTATCATTACAAAACAAAGCAGCAGAGATGTATGAACAACTGTTTAAAGATGTCCTTATCCCTCTCCAATCTGTCAGGTATCCACATCCCTTGCTGCTTGCAGGGCTGTACCCTAAAGGGAGGCTGGACAGTGGAAAATCATTCAAGTTAATTATTAAAGTTAACCATCAGTGCTTCTAAGGGAAATTGAAATAACTGGTTTTAACTCGATCATTTATTCAATTATTTTTAGCATAAAATATCACAGTGTTTAAGAAGAGTAGCCAAGAGAGTAAAGTAAAATGGTGTTTTGGGAGTTAAGATTTTCTACCAAGGAGTAAGGCAGCAGAGGTTTCCCCACTCTCAAAGACACTCACACACAGATGTAAAGGATTTATGACAGGACAGGTGTGTCAGGCACCGATGACAGCACACAGCGATCTCTCAGCCAGGTGAGAGCTGTGCTCTTACATCACTGCTCCCCGGCACAGCAGCCAAGTCACGCTTCCCACTGTCCCAAAGGAGCAGGGAAGGAGGCCAGGCTGCACAAGCCACAGCAGGGACTCTTCCCTCCCAACTACCCCCACGGGCACCGTCTGCAGCCGCAGCCAGGCCAGCGTGGCAGCTCCTCACCTGCAGTGAGTAATCCCTGCTGCACTTCCCTCAGCAGTTCAAGCCCAGACTGACACCAGCAAGGAAAGGTGCATGACCTTTCCCGGCCTCCAGCAGCTTCTTCCCACCCACACACTTCCCACTCCCTTATCACAGCATAAACACAACCAGCAAGGTTCAGCTGCACCGTGGATGGGATGAGCAAACCAGTCTGAGCTTACCCAACCAGCAAAAAGAAACAAAACCCTCACAGCCCCCCAAAAACATCCCCCAACCAAGCTTCATTTTCAAACACTCAGGAGAACTGAAAGGGGCACCTGGGACAACTTTGGGTGGCAGTGCCAGCTGGAAGCACCTTGTTTATGCCAGTGCCTTCAGGCTGCCTTTATAAATACCTGGAGAAGAGCCAGAGGCTCTGCAGGACACAGAGCAGGAGGTGCCTCCGTGTCTCCCGGAGCTGCAGGGCAGCGTGGGACACAGCCCAGCCAACTCCATACCAATGTCTGGACAGGGAGACTCTCCTTGCCCACAGGGGTTCGGAAGGCCTGGGTAACATATCTGGCACTAGCTCAGAAAAGTAATGGGATTAAAAAAACCCTGTAGGAGTTTTTTTAGGAGAGAGAAAGTTTTTGTAGGAGAGATAAAGCAGTTGACAAAGGAAAAACTAAGCAGACATATGTAGGAATACCAGGAATGAACTAACGGTCCTTTAAAGGACGTACTGCAAAACAAGAGTCATTACAGATTGCTCTAAATATTTTGGATTTGTTTAAGAAACACACTCTTAGAGGTTTCTTTCACAAAGCTAGGAAGAATGTGTGCCTACTCAATTTGGGGGGCACCATCCCCACAAGGAGCTCTGGCCCATGACAGCAGTACCCACCTTACTGACCTGAACTGAGAAAAGAACACACTTTTCTCACGGCAGGTGATAAACAGGTGGAGGAGAAAGGAAAAGGAGAAGAAATGCACTTTACTTTTAATCCGTGGGCTGCAGTTCGAGCTCAGGAATTGAACTCGCAACTCAAGAATCCCCAGCAGTGCCCTGAAGCAAACATTCTGCCAGCACCACTGTCAAATCCAGCCCTGAAGTGCCAGCAGAGGGGAAGCTCCAGGGTAACCCCCAAGCAAATTCTGCATGCCAGAGAGGTTTTATAGGCACAGCCATCCTCATCCATTTGTACTCCTTCAATCCACAGCCAGCTGGAACCAGCTTCACCAGGCCCCACAGCAACACTCGACTGTTGCACGTGACATCCCCTGAGCCCCACAGGCCACCAGGACTCCCTGACAGTCCCTGCCATGGGTACCATGAGCCGTAGAAAAGATAACAGAGTTTAATTTTAAGTATACATTTGCTCCCTCCCCTAAGAAATGAGTCACCTTGGACTTCACATTAATCTCGTCCCAGGCCGCTATGGTAGAAAACATTGGTGTCACTGCAGAAACCATTTGTAATTCCTCTCTGTAATTCAAACTGGCATTTGCAGGTTATCCAGCCACACTTACTCCAGTTTCTGCTAGGATTTGAATACATTTTAGCCGCATGAATCAGTTTAAAATCTCATCTTTTTGAGAAAGAATTATTCAACAGATACATTCACTCTGAAAAAAGCAAGTCAATAAAAAAAGAAACGTTCAAGTACATTTACTGGCAGAGTTTGAATGGGGGAATACCACTAATCCTTCTGATTTGGAAGGAATATCCTCCATCAAGCAAATTATTCACGCTGAAAGGCAAGAGTTGCACTCCTCACATTTCTTACAACCTGGATTTGCAAGGAATAGAAGCTTTGACGCCACATTTACTTACTGAGGTGGGAAAAACATTCATGGATGCCTCCAACAGAACAAAAAAAACCCAAACACACAAGTACCTTCTTAAATCTACTTGATACACATCTCTCTTCATGTTTCAGCTAAAAAGAACAGATGTGGAAAAGAGTAGTCTAATACGTGTTTTTTAGTGAAACTTGGCATTAAATTTAAAATCTAGTAAAAAGCATTTTGTACTGCAGTTGAGAAGAGGGAGTTCAACCCAACAGCTGTCCTAAAGTATCAGACATTTTCCTTGGTACCTTCTGGCAAATAATATCTCCTAAGAGAAAAGAAAATAACCACTCTGCCAAGAATTCCTCCTACTCCTGCTCCTTTAATCTTTATTTTTAACTTTGGAGTTAAGTTTAAAAGCTAACTTTTTAACATCTCTCCTACAAAGGATGGATTCAAAGCAAATGGACCCTCCATGACTGATGGAGCTTAAACTTGAAGGTTTCAGCCTCAAGTTTCCAAATTCTAACAAGGCACCATCTGTCAGATGGAGCAGGGTAACACACAAACTCTTGGTCCATCAATGTTCACAAATTTACTTGGCATTTAACATGAACTTGTCCTATTTTGTAATTTTGCTTGGCTCAGGAGTGACAAGTGTTCAGCTCAGCTAAAACTCCCCCAAGAGCTCCAGCTGGTGAACAAACAGAACTCACTAAGCCACAGTACCCCGCTTGATTTCAGTGGTAAAAACAGATGATTTGGGCAAAATGATTCAATTGACAGTTAAACTGGTTGAAGTATGTGACACTAAGATCAGGAGCAGAAATTTGACTCATTGCTTTAATGATTCCTGTCTAGCCTGGTGTACCTTTCCAGCACAGGTACAGCACACAACAACCAGGGACAAGCACAAGAGAATCCGTGCAACCTCCATCAATCTTCCTAAGGTCATTCCTATTACAGGGAGTATTTGGAAAAAATTTACATCTGTAATATGCAAAATGAAATTCTGCGATGAAGGACTGATAATTAACAGCTTTGTCTGCTGGTTCCTGTCTCCCCATCAGCCCTCTCCCCCCAGAGTATAGCAAGTGTTTAAGTCAGAGAAAGAAATCCATGAGAGCTTTCAGCAGGCAGCAATAACAACCAGCACACAACTCCATCTGAATTCGGCCTTGCTCACCAAGATCCCTTCACACCAAATCATTATTGCCTTACAAATCTTCTATGCACATGGCTCTGAGGTTTATGTACAACTACATCGTCACAGGCAACATTAAATACTTGCAAACCCACATTCTTAAATATAAATACAACCCTTCCCACGCAGGTTAAATCGGAAAGTGTGAAATATTTTAAGTAACGTTAGAATAGTCAAAAATATCACTTTTTGAAAGATCAGAAGGAAAAAAAACTCCTAATATTTAATACAATTGCTATCTGAATGCAAGAAAAATACTCTTGTAAGGCATAGGAACAACCTCCATCAACTGACCCTTGGTACTCAATAATTTAAAAAAATACCACATACAATTTCAGCTGCTTCTTTTCAGAAGGAAAAAAGCTTGTAAGGAACTGAAGGTATCAGGAAACACTGAGGCACCTCTTTCCAAAAGGAAGTGTGCGTGTCTAACTGTTCGCACAACACAAAAATAAACCAGAATATTTATTAGCTCAGAGAAACCAAACACAGCATACCCACAAAAACATTTACACCTGATCAAATATGTTAAACAAAGCAGCTCCGCTAATGAGTTCTTTGATTACAACAACCATGAAGTGACTTTGTGAAACATTAAGGAACAGCATGAGACAGTCTAGTAGGGCCAGAGTTTCAAAAGAAGTGTTTTACTCTAAAAATAGTTGCGTATTTCAAGTGTTGAACCTGCTCGTATGCTGGGGGCACACGCTATCTGCTTCTGGGAAGCTACAGCACAAAAGTTAACTCACAAGGTCAGTAACTGAAGAAAACCCTGCTCTCACACGGCTCTGTTCTTTAACAGCACCGCGACAATTATCCAGCATTTCCTTAGGAAAGCACTAAAATACAAAACAAAATTGGTATTTGAACGTTTTTTTGAAGCAGCTGACTACAAAAATACTTTCAGTAAGCCTGTAAACATTTACAACACAGTATATGTATTAATACAACATTATTACTTTCAAGGTCAGTATTACACATGCAGTTTCTTGGAGCTACATATTTTGGTGTTATTTTTAACATCTGACAGAGCATCTTGTACTGTTGCAAGCTCTACACTGTTTACAAATACTCCCGAGCTGCAGCTGCTGACTCTACAGAGCATGTCTTGCCATAGCAAAAAGAGGAGTAATTTTAATTACCCAGTAATGGCATTTTCTACAGCACTATGTGCACCAGGGTTCTGTAGATTGGCTTTGTAATTTTCTCACCTTTTGATAATTACATGGACCAACAGGATTTGGTGACAAGAATATCCATTTCTACAAAAGGTCAAAAAAGTCCACATACACTTGAGAGACACGTCTAACCCTGTTCAGATTATGGATGAACTTCACAGCCTCTCTTAGCAGGTGCTATTTCAGGATCCTCCACATTTGGCTTACTTTTTAAAATGGAAATGCAGAGATAAAAAAAGCTGGTTTGAAATCAAATGCCAAGTTTCCGTTTTAATTCTTCATTCTCCCAAAATACTTAACCACGGGCACGAGAGCAGAAGGTAGCAGTAAACAACTTACCGACACAAGCATTTAGGAACAGCCAGTCAGTCTTTTTCATTCTATTTTTTATTTGCTTTAGCTTTTTGAAGTCAACTTCAAGCTCCTCCTTGCTGCCAACAGCTCCAGCCAATTCAATTCTTTGGAAGTCCATTTTCACATCAGATTCGCGTTTGGTTGTTGGTGGAGATCTTCTTTGGCTATTACCACTACTACAGCTGCCTCTCCACCGAGCCCTGTCTTGCTCGTTTATGATGGAAGAAGCCTCTTCTGTGTCTGCCAGTTCTATTGCTTCGATGTTGTTGGGTCTGGGGTGGTCACACACAACGCATTTCCTGGCCTTGGCCCAGTTCTCGTATGTACAAACAGAACAAGTCCAGTGCTGAGCCCTTGTGTTCAGTTTATTTCTGTCATTGTACTCCTCGCACGGATCCACGGAAAAAGGGGCCGGTCTGGAACCGGAGCCCGAAGACTGAGGAGACTCCGTGGGACTCCTGGTCCTGCGCTGAGACAAGCACTGGGTACACCTTATAGCTCTGGGCCAGTTCAAGTACGTGCACATGTGGCACGACCATTTATTTGCACTTTCCATACTGTAGGATGATTTAACCCTTGGTCTCGCACTGGAATCCGGGCATATCAAAGGACTGCTCCCTCCTTCCGTGCTCGTAGGATCCCAGTCCCTCCCGATGTCACTGGAGCCGCTCTTAAAAGGATCTTCCGTGATAATTGTTCCGCTGGGTCTCTGGGCACGACACATGGTGCACTTGATTGCAGAAGGCCAATTCTCATATGTACAATACTCACAGGCCCATTTAATCCCACGCTCTGTCATCGTGCTCTTCTTGAAATGAACTGCGGCGGGCAGAAAGCTGAGGGGTCAGAACACACCATCAGTACACAGTGCCAGCAAAGGAGCTGCTCAAAACAACAAATAAACGAGATTTAACCCAGTGGATATAAAAATCAGGCTGGGCAAACGGGCAATCTTTTGTTCTTTGGGGGAGTAAAATCACTATGAAAACTGTAAGACTTGACCTACCAGCATTTCACATGCAGAATTTGGGATTTATTAACACAGAAATGAGAAAAAACCCTCAGTCCTGCATTCCTGAAACCCCTCAAATTTGCACAGAGACTTCCAAACAAATTCAGAATATGCATTAAGCACTGAGAATACTGGAGAAGAGACCAGTACAGTTACCGAAACAGGTTATAAATATTAAATTATGAAAATAAAACTCAATATGAATACAGCAGTACAAGAAAAGGAACACAAAGTCTAGGTCCTGTAATGCCCTGTAATAGACCTCACAGGATTTGGAAGGAAGGAGTGTATCAGGTGGGCAGTTACACAGTGAGTAAGCAGTTCCTTCAGAAAAGGTGGGTGTTGGAATTTACATAAAATGCTTATAATTTGAAAATTTTATAAATGTGCTTAACCAAGGCTAGGTCTTGACTGGACATCACCCCTATCAGTAGTGTTACAAAGTGAAAATGCCACTTGAAAGCAAGCACAAGCTGTGTGTGTTGGCAGGCTAAGAGAGTATTTTCACATTACAAATTCAGATTTCAACCCAATTCCAACTCACTTTTTCTCTAATGGAGAGGGGATTCTGTCTTCATGCTGGCTCAGACCTTTTCTTCAGATTTCCAAATATGAAGGATGAGACTAAGCAGATAACTATTCCTGTAAACAAAATGAAAACAGGCTCATTATAGGTTTCCTACTGGACCTGAGTAACCAGAAAGTTAATTATTAAATGCCACACCTATTCCAATCCCAATTTACTTGGTTAAACCCAGTCACGACCTGCTGAGGCCAAGTGAGACTGGTTAAAATAAACCAATATTTATCAAAAACCGGTTGCCACACAAGTGGTCAATCTGCTGAAGTAAAAGAAGTAGATCCAAGCAAGAAGTCCACATCAAAACCTCCCGGAATACTCTTACTGCAATCTGAAACCTGGGATGGGGAAGGCAGAAAGAGCTTTGTGTAGAGAGCAGAATAGAGGGAAAGGGTGAGGCAGGTAGATAAAGGACAAACAGACAAATGTACACAGCATTTCCTCCCTTGCCCCAGAACAGCCACCCAGCTTGTAAAACTCAACAATGTGCTGGTTTTAGGAATGCAAAACTGATTAAACACAAACTTGTCACATCACTCGACCGTCACTTCTTACTTACTGCAATGCTCCCAGCTAACGAAACCACCCAGAGCCTAGGAAACTAAAACTCACAAACTGTACAACAGGATTAAATTCAAAACTAGACACATCAACCCAAAAATTAGTTAATACCTGTTCCCCAATTAGCCAGTGTTTCACGAGTTGGTACATTCTTCACTGAAATACCTTCACACACACCTTGCTCTACCAAGGCACGGCTAAAACTTCTACTCAAATTTGTCACCCTTATTGCCACTATCTCCTCCTGAGGGCTCCAGCACAGAGCACGGGTTTTTTCCAAGAGCTCAAGTGATCTATTCAGCGGATCAGGTGGCTGCATGAATGAGGGGCTATCGCATGGCCGGGACCGAGGAGAGGGCAGCGCTATCCCCTTCCATAGCGATCCATATTTATGCTGCATGAAAGCAGAGGAGCAATCAGGAACACAGAACGCGCTCTCATAAAGCTCGGGCTCCACTGTACTGGTTTGAACAGCCTGCAGAGCGCTTCACTCCCACCTCTACGTTATAAAACTGTGTCAGACTGAGGAATGTGCTGAAAAGGCAATTAGATTTCCTGCTGCTTCCCCTCCACCACTCCTGACACATGTCCATGCCCATTTATAACAGGGAAAAATGGGGAAAAAAGGAGCAGGATCATACCAGGTTCCCTATATCTGTAATAAAGTAAAATATACTATATATATATACAAGAGAATATAAAGTTAATTTGATTTTTCTAAAGGTGACTTTGCACAGAAGACTTTCTGGAAATTTTAATGGAGAAAAGTTTTCTCTACTGATACACCTCCTATATACAGGAATACACTAGACATGAAGTTTACCTATTCCATTTGGTCAAACTTTTCCCCCAATTCCCAAAATAGGGTTTTTAATTACTTTCTTAATAAGCTTGTTCTCTCTAGAAACAGTAGAGTTTTTTTAGGAATCAATGTTTTGTAGTTAGAAACACAGGAGAGTTGAACGTGGTTTTCAGAACAGAGGAGGCAGGAGCACCTGCCCACTGCCACCAACAGAATGTGCCACCAAGGACCACCAAAAGTGGCTGTCCCAATACCCCAGTGCTTGAGAATAATTCCTACAGGAGCTGGTATGGTTGGAGAAGGTGATGCTTCCCATCAAATCCATGAACAGTGTGTGATGGGTTATCTGTAACTGCAAATGGTTTCTTCCCTGCCCTAGTTTGTAAAGCATTAAACAACGCAGTTCCCACTGCAGACAAATCCCAGCCCACATTTGGGATGGGGTATGAAAACAAGGCATCATCTGTTTTAGGGATATTAAAACTGGGAAAGGAGATTGCAGCTCGAGTTGGAAAGCAGCTGGCTGCAAAAACAATCTAAACAAGTACTGAGATACTACTAAATAGCTCAGGACATCCCACGTTACAGGAAAGCTTTCATACATATCACAAGATCAGCCTTTTAGCTGCAATTATCTTCTGTGCCCCTTAAAAAGCAGATGCTCTCAGACATAATTCTTAGAGAGGCTGAGTATCTGCAGCTTTGAAAGCCTCTGAGATATGAGCTCACCACCTCCGAACACGAGGCCTCGGGTTATTATGAAGTAAAGAATATAAAAAGGCTCGATAGAGCAATGCAATTTCTCTTCCTTGACAGCTCTGCCAACACCAAGTACGGCAAGGAAATTCAGGGTTGGGGTTTTTTTACTGTTTTTCACTTGGTCTGACCTCCAACTCTACCCACCATGGATGGGACTGGTGTCGGGTGAGGGAGAGCTGGAGGTCAGAGACACCAGACCCATCCAGCTTTGTTTCCATCAGGAGCTGCAGTGACAGGACAAGGGGAAATGGTTTCCCACTGACAGGGAGTAGGTTTAGATTGGGTGTTAGGAAGGAATTGTTCCCTGTGAGGTGGGGCAGGCCCTGGCACAGGGTGCCCAGAGCAGCTGTGGCTGCCCCTGGATCCCTGGCAGTGCCCAAGGCCAGGCTGGACAGGGCTTGGAGCAGCCTGGGACAGTGGGAGGTGTCTCTGCCATGGCAGGGGATTGGAACAAAATGAGCTTTAAAGTGCCTCCCAACTCAGACCATTCTGTGATTCTGTGATTTACTGGTGATACAGCATCACCATCCAGCCACAGCAGTTTGAAGCTTATTACATTTTTTCCCAATTACTTCTTTGACTCTGTTTTCAAGTTAACTTGTTGTTTTAGATTCCTCACAGAGGAGAAGCTGAATCATGTAGTGCCTCCTCTGACAGCGAAATAGCAACACAGTGACTGTGAAGTGCAGGTGCATGCCATTATGTCCAAAAAGCATGAGCAGACAAGAAATTAAAACCCACAAAACTTCAAACAAATTCCAGTTGATCAGTTCAGACAGTCTGCTGAGCATCTTCTGGACACACTTGTAGAGTAACTCAATACACTGAAGAGAAAAATATATTAAGGATTAATAATCCTTATTAATAAGGATAAATAAGGAACAAAGAAAAACATCAAAACCTTATCAGATCACCCTTTTACTACAAAGTCAGTTGGAAAAGGTGACCTAAAACAATTAGAAGTTTGTTTGTGCTTTGTTTCAACTTTTAAGAATATTCTTCTTTTTAGGTGCACAGGAAATCACAAAACAGCCCACAGAAATTGAGAAAAAAATAATGAAGTTCTCAAACACCACTTTTATGACAGGATATATTACACTCCCCTCAATTTAATTATTCGCTGTGAGGAGAAGTTGTTTTTCCTTTGGCTCAAGCACGGAACAATATGGAGCTCCACTTCATTAAACGATCAAGGCCTCCCTGCAAACAGGCCAGATGCTGATTTAGACCAGCCCACACTCCGGATTTTTTGCTGGGATGGTGCTGGCTGAAACCTCACGTAATTACGCTGCCCAAATCAGTGTTCCCACCTCAAACTCATTTTGTTCATGTGTACAGATTTTCAAATAAAACTACTTCTGTATTTACAGGGGAAAAGGGAGCTCAAGGTGCCAACTTCAGCGAGACATACAAGGCAAAGCAAGAACCACCCTCCTTTCCCCCACGCGGCTGCCTCTCCCAGGCTGCTCCAAAAAGAAAGGCAGGCTGGTTTCTTTGTTTTAAAAACACTAAAGCAACTTTTCGGATGAACAAAATAAGCAGAAGGATCTTTCTCTGAAAGAAAGGGATCTTCATAACTAAACACAGAATCTATTAATTCAGCACTTGAGGAGTATGGAAGTAAAACCTTTCACAAATCCTAGCCTGATTTTCCAGGGTGGAAATTTACTGACTTTCTTCTCTTACCTTACCAAACTAACTCACTCTACCTTCAGCTATTTGCTCTTCTTTCTCAATAATTCGGCATAAGCCTCAACAGATCACTACATTAAAACCAGAAACATTGAACCTGGGCTTCTGTAGTTTGAGGGGAACTAACAATAAGCTCCATTGTTGTCTCTGCAAATTAATTTTAATAAAATTAAGAACCCTGACATCATCAACGGCACAAGCAGATCAGATCAGCACTGAATCTGGAAGCTTTGCAGTAATATCTGTGTACTGTAATAAAGAACGGAAAGGTCACTGTAAAGCCACAAACACAGAAGCATTTTCTGTATTAGCCATCACAACACGATCTACAAACTACAGCATCAATGGTGCAGGGGAAAAGAAAAACTGAAAATACTCTAGTTATAACTGAGTAACTATTTATAATCTAGTATGTTAAGTGACTTGTAACATTTTCTTCAGTTTTGATAGTCCAGATCACCAAAAATACTCCTTACTGCAGATTTTTAGGCATGCTCTGCCTCACTACCTAAAACTTTTCATCTTCCAAGTGGGGAATGAGTTAAAATGCAGGAGACTTGAGCTCTCACAAAGAAACACAGACCAAGAAACGCAGTGCTCGTAACCAAAAAAAGCAAGAAAGTAAGAATTAACTTCTGAACACATTCGGAAATCTGTTCATTGGGTGGATTCAGATGGGTTTCATTTACATAAAATTAATAAAAAATTGTTTTCATTCTGCTTTATGGATTCGTATCTCATTTCAGAGCGTCTTAAATCCACTTTATTAGGTATTTATGGTATTCAGAAAAATTACGCTGATTTTGCTTCAGCTTTCTTTTCAATATTCTCTTCACACTTCCACCCCAACTGCTGACTTTTCATAAGCAAAAGAATTTATATGCAGCTTTAATGCAAGAGGGTGTCCAATTTTGCTAATGCTCCATGCAGTAAGAAGGAAAACATTTGGGAGGTTTCAGCTCTTTGGAGACATCTGAAATACAGGATTGACAATGAACTTTATGATTAGGTCTACAACCCAATGTAAACGGATGCTTCTGCAAAAGCTGGAAACTCATCACAGAATTAACAGATATTTCAGGATAGTAAACATTTTCTCTTTCTGTTTTTTTTTTTATTTTAATGTTTATCTCTTGAAGCATTTTCGTGCTCTTAGCCACTACAGTTAACCCTCTTGTGTAACTTGCGGGGTGCAAGTTTGCATTTTATTCATTACTCATCTCAAATGGGTCAAACTCCATATAGCTCTATTAAATTTGTGCCTAAAAGCTAGGAAAATCTTAACTGCTGAAAACCTATAAAAACCCAGGAGAAGCAGCTTGCAGCTCAGTTATCTTTCCTTCTCAGGGCTGCTTTTTTATTTTAACCTCAATTAAACGTGAACGACTGTCCAGATGAGATGTTACTACACATCAGGATGGACTAAATACGACCGACTGCTTAGAAACCAATACCATTTGGGCAAACAAGGGTAAGCAGATCAACAGTTACATAATGCACAACATCTCCCACACAATACTAATCAAAACCCAAGCAAAATGACTTAAAATAATGAGCTGTGATAGAACATTTGCATAAATACAGCCAGAAGCGTTTAATGAATTTGACCATGAACAGCAAGAGATGAATACTGACTTAAGATCTACAGTAACAAACACACAAAAATAAAACAGCAGAACTGTTAAAACTTCGTTTTTAAAAAGACATTAACCTTGGACAAAGTACAGAAGTCGAACAAGATGTTTCTTTATAAAAAGTGAGGTCAAATACAAAAACAGTTTATCGGTGTTTAGACTGTGCCTCAAACACCAGTCCCATTTTTGTTTAGCTCTCAAGCCATCCTCACACACAAGGAGGAAGACCAGATGTCACGCTCGGACTGAAAACACGCTGCGGAGCCAGACATCAAAACTCTGAAACACTTAAACCTGTCCAACAGCAGGAACATTACACCAAGACTCGTACATTTTCTAGTAATTATCCCCTGGACCTCCTCAATACCGGCTGACCGTAAATGAACGCAGGGCTACGCACACGGTCACCCTTTGGAGGAGGGAAACCACCTGCCTCCAAAGGAAACATGGAAACACACACTCAGCATCCACAACTGGGCAGTTTGCTCCTGATTAATGGCAAGGCACATCCAGATACAGCTAAGGACTGGCCTGGGTGCATGAATCTGCATTTGGAATACATTTAAGGCAAGTTCAAGTGAGCCAAACAAACTACCCTCATTTTATCCAGTTCTTCCTAAGATGCTGGCAAGGCAGCAAAGTATCAAAAAGAGGGAAAACGAAAAGACAGAAGCAAAAATTTTATTATCACAGCACAGAAAATCCACTAGTGTGGATGCTGCTGCTTAACACAGAACTAGTGTCAAATATCACAGGGGAAACAAATCCAAACTCCTTCTAGAGACAGAGTGATATCCGTTCTTTTTTATTTAATCACTTTTTTTTAACCTTATGATTAGTAATCTGTATTTCGGTCATAATCTATATCTCTGAGTTAATCAGTGCAGGGTGCTCTGCACTGCTGGAAAGCTTCAGAGTAACAGCTCTAAAACAGTAATACCAGGCTCTGCTGTGGGAGTAAGTTTCTACTAAAGGCAACGCTGAACAACCTTCTTTAAATAAACCCTTTAAAAGCCATGAGGTGACAATTCTTTTTATGCCTGCCAAGCTAAACAGTAATGGGGAGGTCAAAAACCAAAAGTAAATAGCGCAGCAGCCCATCTCAGCCTTTCAGCAAGATAAAAATGAGCTTCTCAACAGGCACCCAGCAAGGGGAAGCCTCTGCAGGTAAAACCTAAACCCACTGGCCCATGTCAGACGGTGTCAGTGACAACCAGACATGGTTCAGACAAGACAGAACACCCCTGACTTACCCGGGCAGTGAGAACCAGCAAAAACCAGAAGTAAATACTCAACACTTCTTGAATCCAAGACCTGTGGATTGAGGCTGTTCCTGGGGAGTATTGAAACAACAGCAAGGAATAAATATGCCAGCTGTCTCTACAGATCCCTGCCTGGACACGGGGAAGATGGATGGAGACTCAAGCAATACTTTCAAAGCCCATTAGCCTGAGAGATGCACAAGCCAAGCTCTCACAGCGCACTTAAGAGTGCCCACAACCACAAAAAACAAGATTCTCTCATAAACAAACCATCACAAAGCAAACTTCGTATTTTTTGCTGGAATTATACACATTTATGAGACTTATGACAGAAGTTTTTCTTCCCAGATTATCAACTGTATATGCACCAAGAACCACAGAGTTTTCAAATGAGTGCACCTAAAAAAGTGTGTGGAAATTCAAAGCCACTAAAAGATTACCTGATCAAAATAATTTTAATCCACTGGAAAAAAAAAAAAAAAACAAAAAAAAACCAACCCAGAAGACACTCAAGATCATTAATTTTTCTTTTCAGACTCACATAAATCATGGTTCTGACAGTTTTCTTTAGCTCAGGAACACCAACTCCTGAATATCTAGAAGTTACCAAGAAAGTTTACCAAAAAACACACTTTACTGAAGTTTCTTAGTGCCAACAAACTCCTCAGTAACCCCAACTTTCTCTGTTTTATTAGAAACAGCTTCTCAGGACCAGATGCTAAATCAAATTGAAGTCAAAGAACCACATGGCGGATTTTGAAACCCTAACATTTGATTACAGAAGTGATGGCAAACATAACCCAAATAAAACAGCCCCGTGTCTTGGCTTCTGGCACAGCGGGAGTGAGGAGGAGAGGAGCCTGCAGCCTCCCTGCTCACAAGTCACAGTTCCAGACACAAGTCCCACTTCCACAGCCCCATTTACACCTCCCAGAGCAGACACAAGTCCATCCTTCCAGCCCCCATTGCCTGGGCAGCAGGTTACCTGTCTGGTTTTCACTTTGTGCCAATTCTCAGTACTCCAGGTATTCTCAGCTCAATTCTGAACTTACTCTTAAAGACAACCTCAAATCCTGTGTCTTTTTTCTTAGAAGTAATAACTGTCCTTAATTTAAAATTTGCAAGCCATTATCAGCAAAAAAAAAAAAATCCAACTTAGCAGACATAACAAAAAACAAACAAACAAGCAAACAAAAAAACCACCAACAAACCATGCAGTAGTATCCTTGTCTTAGGAACAAACAGAACAGATTACATCAGGACAAACCCAAACAACCAAAGGGAAAAATGCCAACTTAATTATATCTCCTGTACAGTAGAAAATGCAGAAGGGCTGCGAATTTGGCTGCTTCCTAGGCAAGGTGCTGTGCACATACCAGTCACTACCAATCTTTCCACCGTATTACCTCCCCATGTTCCTTGTAAAAAATCTACTGTTCCTTCTGCTTTCTTTGAACTCGGGACTCCAGATCAGTCTCCTCTCAAAGAGAGTTCCCTCTGCACACATTGCTGCCCTCATTCCCTGCTCCATGCCCTCCACACCTCTCTCACAAAGTGAGTTCCTGCTTAAATGGGACATCAGCACAGAAGTTGTTTTGAAAAATGCCAGGTGGACACAACCCCAGTTTGACTACAGAACTCCTGAACACCCGACTATGCCACGAGAGAAGGAAACACAAACCCATAAATATTATTACAGAGTAACACGTTCTCAGAATTGTTGTTGAAGTACTACAGTTCTCCTTCTAAAGCACGTTAACTGGCAGACCCCAAAAAGGTAATTATTAATCTTGCACTTCAAGGAAGTTCCAAAAGGATTAACTACACAGAGCAGCTGTGCTCCAGCCACCGATGATGCAAAAACGAGCACAGCCACAATCCTGTGCAAGCTAAAGCAATGACAGCTACACAAGAAATGCTGTGAAAAGTACCAGGGAAGCGTCTGGATTCCAAATGTTTGAAATCGTAATTTGAAGACAGACATTCTCTTTTTAAGGTGTAACAAATTCCATCCACCTGACATTACAAAGTTACAATTATCTATGTTATTCAACTGATTTTACCAAATTATGTCATCTGACAAGGGAAATGTAAAACTCTTCATCAGCTACGTTAAATTTTTTTTTTCTTTTCAACTTTGCCTTGTTTCCCTCCTCATTAATAGTACTGTTTTTAAAAAAATAAAAAAATTAAGAACTCTGTTACAGCTAAGCCAGCCATTTTCAGCTGCCAAACTAAAGTTTAGTTCCATTTTAGTACCAGGAGACTGTGGATCATAATTCATGCAGTTAAACTGAGGATTACTTGTTGACATCAATTTTGAACAGCCCAAAATAACCCAGTCTTCAAATTTTGGGGAGAGGAAAGGGCATGAGATTACTAAGAGAACTGGCAGTAGCCGTTCAAACGCTTTGCTGTGATTAGCAGAGAGCACATCATGACAAAGAAGGTATTGATCTGAACTTGTGCTAGAACTGATATGGCAAAGAGAAGCTGGGAAGAGAAACATTAACACCCAAGTCGATACCACATGAAGGAGCCAGTAAATCTCACTTTAAAGCGCCTGAGAGAACATTTGATTATTTGATTGACTGTATTAAAAATAACCTCCCATTCAATCAGTAAAGTATTTCCTACTTACACTTCTGACTTATTTACAGATCCTTCTTGCAAAGGGCACCAAAGACGGGTGGGAATTCCCGTCCCTGAGGAATTTACAGGTCAAACAACACTCAGTGAGAACGGCCACACACAAAGGTAAAAATGTCCCCTTGACCCATCCTGCACTGGAATTAGTCTGCAATTTAAGTCACGCTTCTCTGATGAATCCCGTTGATGCTTTTATGCCACTCAGCATTCCAATTACATTAATATTTGTAATTACACTTCTGAGAAAATGCTAATGGACGCAACTCCACAAGAACAGATCACAGCCTCGCAGGTCACCCCCACCTGCCCGTCCTTGCTTAAGCAGCAGAAGGAAAAGTAAAGGTAGCAATTTCTTTTTCCTTCAAGAGAACTGCACCACGTAATTAGAGTTTCACAAACCCCACGAAACGCAACGCATCCAAAGGCTTTATTCTCTTTGAATGCTGTGACAGACTCAAACCAGAGGTGATCTTTTACATATGACAAGCCAGGCTCCACATGCTGAGACACCAACCCAGCGTGGCCTTTGGAAGGAGGCCAGCGAAAGAGCTCCAGAACACCTCCTGCTGCTCACCTGTTTCCCCCCTCTCTGAGTAACCACTGAAAAAGGGGGACAAAAAAGAAATAAGCCTCACAAATCTCCTCTGTGGTCACCAAAGACCGATAAGCAGATGGAAAAACAAAACTAATTACAACAGATCTCTCCTGAACTACTGTTAAAAGGCTCTGCTCACACCAGAGCGAGCTCTAAGAAGAGAAAGAGGGAATTACTACACAGAAGACATCTCACCTTACAATTTCTGCACCAACAAATGCATCAAAGCACTAAACTCACATGCCAGCTCCACCACTTGTGACACCGCAGGCAGCTGGTGAGCAGCGACTGTTCAAGCACAGCACAAAGCCCGTCAAACAGCGTTTGTTTACCACATCAACCCCCAAGAATTCCAGAAAAAGTTGTCATTATTGCCATCGCTGAAAGTCACCGTGGCAGCAGAAAGTTCTCAGCAGCCGGGCTGTGCCAGCCGTGCGGGACACCCGGATCCATCTTCTCCATCATTTCTCCCACCCGCTGCTCCCGAGGGAGCGGTGACGGCTCTGGGGACAGGCTGACTCTGTCACTCCCAAGGAAGGACTCACAGACACATCCATGACCTCCGCAGACAAGTTTATCTTATCCTGCCAGGAAGCTGCAGCAGTCTGGGACCGTGCAGGCAGACAGAGGCGCTGGAAGCGTGGATTACCAAGGTCTGCCTCGCTCCTTAATCCAACTTTCCTAATTTTTGTTTAGCCTTCGGTTCCCAAAGACGAGGTCGATTTTGAAACACTCCTCACACCGTACTTTACTTTTGATAAAGCGTCGACAATACGCGATAACAGACTCATAGAATGAATCACAGAATGGTCTGGGCTGGAAGGGACCTTAAAGATCACCCAGTTCCAACCCCCTGCCACGGGCAGGGACACCTTCCACTATCCCAGGCTGCTCCAAGCCCCGTCCAGCCTGGACACTTTCAGGGATAGGCAAAATCATGGAAGTTCTGCTACCCAAAATCCACAAACACAACCCATCACTCCCATCACCTACTCCACCACCGCGTGCAGATCCACACAG